>JASDQU010507774.1:17160-40639 GCA_032191745.1 Picea mariana | reverse complement strand
TATATTCAATTAACTTGTTTCTATTTACAATGAAAAAATAAAAACTTACCAAAGGATGCAAATTATAATAAAAAGTGAAAACCAAACCAGTATGTACAATGAGAGTTTGGAATTGTACTACTGCATGAAATGTTTGAGGTAATGCCCATCGATAGGGGTGTTAAGGATCTTTTCGTCAAGATTTTCTAACATAAATGCATTATTTACCTCGGAGGATGTAATTTTGTACAGTTTGCACTAGATCTGATCAAACTTACCATGTTTCCCAACATTCTCTTTTTTCTCTTCCCATTTTAGAACCAAATCACCAAGGAGAAATTCCATATCTTTAGATTTTTGGTCAAATAAGGCTTTCATATTATCTTGATATTTCTGTAGTTTTTCATCTACTTCATACCTATTTTGCTGAACTTCAATCAATTGATTTATCCTCCTGGTAATGTCATTTGGCTCTTATTTTGAGTCTTGTCAGAGTTTCATTACTGGCAGTGCTAGCTTTATGGGTAAAATAATGTTAGTACCATATACCATCTGAAATGGAGACATTCCGATTGACCATTTTGTGCCTATCTTGTTAGCCCATAAAGCATATTTTAAATGTACATGCCATGCTTTCTTATTTT
Source organism: Picea mariana (assembly GCA_032191745.1). Taxonomy (NCBI): domain Eukaryota; kingdom Viridiplantae; phylum Streptophyta; class Pinopsida; order Pinales; family Pinaceae; genus Picea; species Picea mariana. The sequence continues at coordinate 40,016 of JASDQU010507774.1, read as the reverse complement.
CGATCAGTACTTTCTTAATTATAGTGATTAGGCTTTTGTTAGATGACTCAGCTAATCCATTGCCCTATGGATAGTAGGCCATCAAGTGTCCTAGAACAATGTTATACTTTTGAAAAAAATTTATCAAGGCCATGGATTTGAAGACCTGAGCATTATCAGTAACTATTTTTCGAGGACATCCAAATATTGATAGAATATTCTCCTCCGGAAAACTGATCACTACTGTGTATGTCGTGTTTCACGTAGGAATAGTTTCCACCCATTTAGTAAAATAGTCTGTAGCGGTCAGAATCCATTTATGTTGAGCACTTGAGTGTGGATGAATTTATCCAATAAAATCAAGACCCCATTGCTGAAATGGAGCTTCAGTTTTAACTGGAACTAAAGTTAATGTCAGAATTTTCTTCTTACCTGTAAACAAATGACAAGGATTACAAGTTCTGACTTTAGCATTTACATCACTGAATAATTTTGGCCAATAATATCCATCTCTTAATATTTTATAATCTGTGGCTCTCCAAGCATGATGTCCTCCACACACTCCTTCATGGAATTCATTTATAACTTTTTTCTGTTTCGGATTCTACTAAACAGCTCAGTAAGAAACCTAGGGTATATTTCCAATATAATTAACCATCTACAATACAATATTTTACAGCGTGTAAATTCAATGTCCTAGCTTTAGATGGGGTTAGGTCACTAGGGCACTTAAGGGTCAGTAGATAAGAAACAATGTCGTTGTACCAAGATGAAGAAGAGAATTTTTCTAAAATTTCAGTTACGGGCATAGTAACATCAAGTTCATATATTTCTAAATATCCTTCGTACTCCTGTAGATGATTTCTTCTGAGCGTTTTTAGATTTGATTCAGCCAACAATTTAGCTAATCCCTGGCCTTTAATAAGTTTGGTCGGTGTTGGCACAGGGGAAGACCCAGGGTTCATCTCCAAGAGCGCACCAACAAGCCCTAACTACTAGCCCTTTCGACAACACCTGTGAACCATATGAAGTCTCACCCGAAGTAGTTATGAGGGGGTTGTAGGACAAAGATGTCTACAACCAAAGGGAATATCAAGTGGATCTAACACAAGAACATCACAACATTCATATATCACTTATCAACTTAGGTCTATTCTTCACATCTACTTATCAGATCTAAAGCAGTAATGCAGTCACAGTATACCAATAATAGAGACAGAAGATCAATCACACATGGCACAAAATATACATGGTTCACCCTCTTTCTAGGGCTACGTCCACAGAACTGTGCTATAATATATTAAGATAAAGCATACAATTCTTATCTGTGCTCTTAGCTAGCAGATCTTCTCTCTTCTCCTCTCTTTCTCTTTCCCTCCCTGCGCACCTAACTGTAAGGTTGATCTTTGCACCTAGTTGAATATCTTACAATACTAGAAGTCTCTCACTCTCAGCACTTCTCTCTCTCAATACAATACTCAGTCACATCAACAATAAAACTATATCAATAGCAATATCATACCAAACCAATGTACCAACCCAACCTAGGCCTTTTAGACCTCTATTTATACATTACAATAGCTCACTGACAACCTTAGGTCGAAACCTAGGTGTCCAAAACTCTAGATACCAAAACCCTAGGTGTCTAAAACCCTACATCAACTTGACCCATATTTTCAGGGCTTCGCCAACCTGTCTTTCCTTTCTTCTCGCATGGTACTCCAAAGCATCAAACGGTGGTTTTTTCTACTTGTTGAGTTTTCCATGATCCTTCTTCCTTGTTTATCTATCATCCCCGATCTCCTCGTCCAACGACTTTCTTTCTCGATCTTTGCTCCATCTTTTCTTCTCTTTTGTTCACTTCGACCCAATAACAGTCACTATGTCCTCTGTGCAGTTCGCATTCTCCCTTTTCTTCCTTGATCTTTGCATACTTCCATAACCAAGGGCCAACAAACCCCCAACACTCACCTGTGACTCATCCCAAGGCAATTCAGATCTAAGCTTCATGTTTTAGTTTGACTCCAGGTTGTGCAGTGCAGCCTCTGCATTCTGTACTTTGCCTCCTCTCCATCCCTTGTGCAGACTGTCTTTTCTGTGTCTGGTACCTAGTTTCAACTGCACCTGGTACCTAGACCCTTTTCTTCATGCTTCTACTGATAGCTTTGAGGTAGCTGGTTGTCATAGTACAACTTCATCCGGCTCCCATTCACTAAACCATCCTTCCATTCTCCATTCAGAGTCTTCAATTGTGCAGCTACTCCCTCTGTAACATAAGTGATCTCGTATGGTCCTAGCCAATGTGTTATGAACTTCCCAGGATGTTTTATGAACTTTCTTTCATATACCAGTACAAGATCACCTTGTCTGAATTCCTTCTTCTTGATGTGCTTATCATGATAGGCCTTCTCTATTTCCTTCTTAAGCTACTAATGGAATCTCGCAATGAATCTGTCTTCTTCCAATTCAACCAATTGTGCAAGCCTCTCTTGAATAGCGCCAAGGTTATCCATATCTGTAAAGGCAACAATTCTTAGGCTTGGTACCAGATATTCTATTGGAACAACAGCTTCAAGACCATATACCAACTTGAAAGGGGTCTGCATTGTTAGTTTCTTGCAAGTGGTTCTATAGGCCCATAATATTGTTGGTACTCTTAAATCCCAATCATCTATGTTCACACAGCAAATCTTGGTTAGTAATGTCTCCAAGATCTTGTTGAATGCTTCAACTGTCCCATTTTCTTGAGGATGGTACGGTGTGCTCTTCTGATGGTGGACCATAAATTCTTCAATCAAGGGTTCAACTATCTTATTGATGAAATGTGTTCCTTGATCACTCAGAAGGATATTTGAGCATCCAAACCTGATTATGATGTCATCAAATATGAAGCGCGCAGCTGTAGTTGGACTACAGTCCTTAACTGCTATTGCTTCGGCCCATCTAGTCAAGTATTATATTGTTGTAATTATGTACCTTGCTCCTGTATGCTTTCCTGGTGGATTTATAGGTCCAACAAATTCAATGGCCCATTTCTCAAATGATTGTAGGGTTAGTTACGGTGCTAATGGAATTTCATCTCTTCTGGATGGTTTCCCAACCCTCTGGCATACATCACAGGCTCTGGAATAGTCTTTAGCATCTCTGGGTAAGGTAGGCCACCAAAGGCCATCTCTAAGAACCTTCTGCATAGTTTTTTTCCCTGCATAATGTCCTCCTTCGATGCCTTCATGAGCTTCTGCAAGGATCAGCGGTTGTTCTACCTCCATAGCACACCTTCTCAATATCTCAGCAGTTCCCATCTTGTATAGATGTCTGGCGATAAGTGATAAATCTGCAATGTGCACCACTAGTTGTTTCTTCTGAGGAATTGTATAATCACTAGGTGCTATTCCTATTGATAGGAACTAGAATATCTCTGTGAAGTGGTCATCGGTTTTTCTAATGGCTAGTAGTTGTGCATCCAACAGTGCATCCTCTAAACTAGTTGGCCCTTTCTCCATGTTCCAACCTTGATAAGTGGTCAGGACCTTTGTTCATTCTCCCTGGATTTACTATGATCTCAAAATCATATTCTTGAAATAGCAGAAACCATCTACATATTCGCCCCCCTAACACTAGCTTTTTGACTAGGTACTTCAGTGAGGAGAGATCAGTAAACATTTTAAAGTGTCCTCCCAACAAATAGTGGCAAAATTTTTGTAGTGCATACACCATGGCTAATCCCTCTCTTTTAGTAGTGGTATAATTAATCTTAGTTGTATATAGCTTCCTGCTAGCAAAGCCTAATGGGTGGTCAATGTCTCTTGTTCCTAGTTGTGCTAGCACAGCTCCCAATGCAATGGATGATGCATCGACATGCACATGAAACTCCTTGGTCCAATCTGGGAAAACCAGAATGGGCGCAGTAACCATCTTCTATTTCAGTGTGTCGAAGCTCTTTTGGCATTCTTCTATCCAACTAAACTAACAATCCTTCTTCAACAGCTTCTCCATGGGCATTGCATTATGAGCATAGCCCTTAATGAAATTTATGTAGTAGTCTATGTGTCCCAACGCAGTGCACAGCTATTTGACTAGCGTAGGAGGGGATAGATCAACTATAATGGAAATACTGGATGGATCTACTAGCAATCCTTGCTTGCATACAATATGACCTAACAGCACGCCAAATGGTGAAAAGAAAATACATTTCTTCAGGTTCAAATCAATTTGACACTACCTACATTTATCCAACATTAGCCTTAGACATTCAATGTGATTTTGCAATAAGCTAAAAATAGTCCAATCATCAAAGTATGCTTCTAAAAATTTATGCAGAAATTCCTTGAATGCTTCGACCACCACCCTGGAAAATATGGTTGGGGCATTCTTCAATCCGAATGGAATCACTGTATATTGGTAGGATCCCCATTCTATTGCAAATGTGGTCTTATGGCGATCTTCCTTGGTGATCCAGATCCGATGGTATCCTGAAAATCTATCTGTAAAAGAATATACTTCCTGGCCTCCCACATTATCTAACACTTCGTCAATGAATGGTGTAGGGAAGGGGTCATGCAAACAAGCATCATTCAGTTTCTTGAGATCGATGCATATCCTGATTCCTCCTGTTTTCTTGTCTTGCACCACCATAGGGCTTATCCACTCTGACTCTTCAAAAGGTTCTATAATTCATGCTTCCAACATTCTATTAAGCTCAATATTCACTTTCTCCTTATATTTAGGGTGCAGTCTGTAAGGTCTCTGTTTGACTGGTCTAGAATTTGGCTTCAAAGGGATCCTCATCTCTCCCATAGGCCCTTTAATTCCCTTCATTTCAGTGAACTTGGTTGGAAAAAAGTCCTGATATTCATGAAGCAACTCTGTAATTTTATCAATGGTAGAAGCATCCCAATAATCTCCAACGTTTGCAAACTTTGGTGTATGTTCTGTTCCGATATTGAATTTCTTGATTTTGATTGGCTATCCAATGAATGGCATCTCAACCCCTGGTCCTTTCACATATCTCTTGCCTTTTGTTTTTGCAATGTTCACCTTCCTCGGATCATCGTCTTCATTGGCATTGATGTTGTAACAGCCTTGCAGTTTCTGGAGAGGTGCAGTCCATTCATCCTCTTCCTGTTCTAAGGAAAGGCTAGATACCTCCTCAAATACTTTATGTCTCACAACCTACAGTTCTTGATCTACTGAAGGATATTGACTTTCAAATAAGAAGGTGGTTACAAAATTCTGAGTCATACCTTTCGAATCTGTAGTGATGAGGCGCAGTTCTGCTTGAAGGTACCAGTTGACAGGTGTCGTGTCCAGCATGTTGACGAATCTTTGTACCCATTGTTCTTGAAGAATGTTTCTCCGAGCTTCCTCATATCTTCACACATGGTCCTTTGGGTAGCTTCGACCTATGTAGCAAACTTCGCAGCCTTCTACTTGTGCTGAGAATCGCATTGTCATCAAAGTACGACATTGTACCCAATCTGTAATATTATTTTTTTGTGTCCCCCACCATCTTGTTGGTGTGGATTTCAATGCCTCATCCATTTCCAACAACCTTTGTTGTGTTGGTACACTTGCTTCAAAGTCTGATAGGAATGATTCTAATGGATTCACACCATCAAATGTGGGTAAGTTACTTACTATTGTGTTGATCCAGTGAACTTCTCTGGTTAATCTAGCACATCTCCTTGTATATACTTCATACATATGGTTCTGCCAGTTCTCTAGTGCTTCTTCTGAGTCTGATGAGCACACATTGTCACTTCGCCAGCTTAGATTCCCATCGGTTGTAGGATTAATGTAATCCTGTTGTCTAGTCGTTATTTTATATATGTTTTCTAGTGCATATGTGTGGTCTTCTTCTCTGATAGGTTTTGTGTATCACTGACCTTCATCTGGATCTAAAGGTGAGATGACCCTAAGGCCATATCTTTCAAAAGTAATACGTCTTTTCTTTAAGTCAACAATAGTAGATTTATTGAAGGCCCAATCAATTCCTAATAGCACAGGGTAAGGGAAATTTTCATCAACTATTTCAATTACCTCAAAATCTGCAAATGTTCTCACTCCATCAATGTCCACGGGGACATGCTCCAATCGTCCAAATGGGTTGACAGCTTGTTGGTTATCCATCCTAAGACTGATAGGGGAATAGATCAACTTCGGTTTTCCCATCAGTGCCCAAGTTTGCTTTGTCATGACATTGACCTCTGACCCTAAGTTGAGGACTACATAGTCTATGTCATACTCTCCTATTTGAGAGTTCAAATGTAATTCCTTATTTGTCCTTCTCTTATTACCAATTTCGTGTACTTCCCTATTCAGTAAGGGATCTATCTTTCCTATCTCATATTGTCTAATTAGATTATGTAGCTCTTGTACAGTGTTTTCACCCTGAATCAACTTAATACAAGTGTATAAAAATTCCATGAGCTTGCTTACCTCTTTTCCTTCTTTTGGCGAAGTAGACTAATCAAATTCTAGAGGCATTCCATATTCTCTCACTTTTGGTATTGTCTTTGATGCAGAGCCTTGGTTTCCGGTGAATTCTTTTCTAGCTTTCTCAAACATCTGTCTTTCCTTCTTTGCATCAAAATCTTGGGTCTTCTTTGTAGCTTTCATGATTCCTGAATCTTTTATAGTCTTCCTCTGTATCAGTATGTCTTCTCCTGTAACAACACCTCCTCTTGTTATAACAGTGACTCTAGCATCTTCTCCGCGAGGTTCAACATAGATCAATTGCACTTGCAGGTTCTGCTGAGGTCCTCATCTTTCCTGAAGCTTAGCTAGTGGCACAAGACAATCTTCTATAACATGGTCAAACGAGCTGCAATAGCTGCAAGTGGTACAAGGGTTTTGAAAATCCCTTGCAAGGTGTCCTGATTGTGCATGGTTATAACAGGTGATCTGTCCTCAGCCTCAACCCATTCCTCCTCCTCATCCTCTTCCTCTGAATCCACTGTGAGGATTGAAGTTTCTTCTCCCATGAGAGTTGTACTACGTAGTGTTTTCTTCTTGTTGTACTTCACCTTGAATCTTATATATGTCTCTTGACCTTTCATGCATGAGATCATAAGCCCTATAATCCCTATCATCATGTCCTACGAACTTGCAGAATGTACAATACAAACTTGTAGGTGTCTAAACATACTTTTGCATATAATAGCACTCACCAGTATGATGTATGTTTCTGCATACCTCGTACCAGGGTAAGGTGACTTGCTTCAAGGGGCTCAAAGCTTCAGAAGCCAAGTATTCATTGAATAGAGGGAATTTTTCTTTATCATGGCCTTCTGATCTGCATGTGACACACCAGATATCTTCTCTTTTATATTTTCCCTTGTCTTTCTTCATATCTTTGACCTGTAGAGACAAACTAGTTAGTTGACTCAAGATCTGGCTCATACATGAGTTGGATTCTCCCATAGGGGATGATTCTAGCTTCATGGAGATCTCCAACGCCTTAGCCTGTGAAGCAATCTTATATTGCATCAGGGGAACTCTGATGTCTGGTAGAAGGGAAGCAGTGAACCATTCCTTGTTCTTCTCGTCTGGGATCTGAAAAGTCAATCAGCCTGTTAAGGTCTTGAATCTCTGATCAAAATCCCAAACAATTTCAGCTACCTTATGCTTGATCTCTTTCATCTCTATGATACATTGGGATTATGACTTAGGTTTCTTGAATTCTGCAATCGTGTATTCTTGATCTGATTCAATGGTTTAGGCTGTGCAAGTCCTTAGACAAGCTTCATGTACCAACTCAATGCGCGATCTCTGAGAGTTGTACTGAACTGGGTTCTTTTGACAACTTCATCTGTGGCATTCTTAATGTTCCATACAGCTTCACATAGAAACTAGTGTTGATCAGGATCTTTAGATCCATCTCCCCTAAAGATAGGGACTCTCATCTCATTTTCCATAGATCTTCCTAGGGTTCCTTACTGAATATGCGGTGGACTAATATTGACAGTGCTCTGGATACTCTGGTGACTGGGATTAATCTAGTTGCTTAATACTACTGAATCAATAGGAGGGATAACAGTACTTACTTCGATGGTATGCACAGTTTCTGAGGTTTTCGGTTCTCTTCGACAAAGCTCTACAGCTTTCCCTTCCTCTACCCTAGCGAGTTCTAAATGTTCTTCGTCTATCGGTTCTGCTTCTTCTCCACTGTAGAAACCTTCCTCCCCATAGTTCTTCTTAAACAGGTTTGCAAGGTGGACTTCTTGAAACACTCTCCCACTACGCGTATGTCCAGCTTCTGTGTCATTGTCACTGTGTGAATTTTTGAACATTATCCTTTCTTGATCCGACCTATATATTGTGTCTTCAATATGTTCTTCTCATGCAATAGCATCTTGATTCTCAGATTCAGAAAATGCAAACATTTCCCTCTGGGTCCCTTGAAAAAATATCTCTCAGCTTGGCTATACGATTCTACTCTATCAACAACAAACTCTGTGATGTACCCTCCAATGGTACTATCAAACCAGTGATCTACTGCTCGTGATACGGTGTTATCAACTCTCTTGACCTTCTTGATCAACTCCTATGTCCAAACCACAGGAAGTCTAGATCAAATCTCGAACTGGGTATCTGCTAATATAGCTAGCCACTCATATAGCTCTTGATGGATCCCTCCAAAGAATATCTCGTGTATATCGGTGAAGATATATCTTTCTAGCCAATCCTCAGTGCTAAGATTAGGGTTCTTATTATGTGCTTCAGCGAAGTCCTTCTCTTGATCATCTATCCACTTTTGAATCTCTGTCTTCGATGGAAACCACCTTGTAATTCCCTCAAAAATATTCTTGTCCCGGTAATGGAACCATTTTTTAGCACAGGGGAAGACCCAGGGTTCAGCTCCAAGATCACACCAAAAATCCCTAACTACTGGCCCTTTCAGAAACACCTACGAAGAAGATGTAGTCTCACCCAAAGTAGTTATGAGGGCGTTGCAGGATAGATATGTCTACAACCAAAGGGAATATCAAGTGGATCTAACACAAGAACAACACAACATTCATATATCACTTATCAACTTAGGTCTATTCTTCACATCTACTTATCATATCTAAAGAAGTAATTCAGTCACAGTATACCAATGACAGAGACAGAAGATCAATCACACACGACAAAAAATATACGTGGTTCGCCCTCTCTCTAGGGCTACGTCCACAGAATTGTGCTATAATATATTAAGATAAAGCATACAGTTCTTATCTGCACTCTTAGCTAGAAGATCTTCTCTCTTCTCCTCTCTTTCTCTTCCCCTCCCTATGCACCCAGTTGTAGGGTTGATCTTCGCACCTAGCTGAAGATCTTACAATACCAGAAGGCTCTCACTCTCAGCACTTCTCTCTCTCAATACAATACTCACTCACGTCAACAATACAACTAGATCAATAGAAATATCATACCAACCCAACGTACCAACCCAACCTAGGCTCTTTAGACCTCTATTTATAAATTACAATAGCTCACCAATAGCCTTAGGTTGAAACCTAGGTGTCCAAAACCCTAGGTCAACTTGGCCCATATTTTCAGGGCTTCGCCAGCCTGTCTTTCCTTTCTTCTCACGCGGTACTCCAAAGCATCCAATGGTGGATTTTGTTGCTTGCTGATTTTTCCACGATCTGTCTTCCTTGCTTATCTATCATCCCCAATCTCCTCGTCCAATGGATTTATTTCTCGAGCTTCGCTCCATCTTTTCTTCTCTTTTGTTCACTTCAACCCAATAACAGTTATTGTGTCTTCTGTGCAATTCACATTCTCCCTTTTCTTCCTTGATCTTTGCATACTTCCATAACCAAGGGCCAATAGTCGATTTAACTTCTAGGTCGAATTCCTGAATTTTGGCTAACCATCTGCCTCTCCTTCCATCGCTATCGGGTTGAACCAGTATATCCTTAATAGAACTGGTGGGTACATAAGCAATAATCTTTGAATGTAGTACATAGGTTCTAAAATATTTGAGGGATTTCACCATTTCGTAAGCTTGATTTTCCAATATATCATATTTTAACTCGGCATCTCTGATACTTTTACTAAAGAACACAATTGGCTGCTCAAAACCCTCATAATTTTTCTATAACAATATGGTTGCAATAGTATGCTCAAAAGCAAATGAAAAAATAAAAAATTCTTTCAAATAATCAGGACTTGCCAGTACTAGTGCTTCACTTATGACCTTCTTAATACATTCGAATGACCCTAGCTTGTCCACTTTACCTCGTTGTCCTTCTTAAGCATATATGTAATCAATTTTATGATTTCAACAAAATTCGGAATGAATCTTCTCAAAAACATTATTTTCCCTAAAAATGACTGAACTTCTTTTCTATTCCTGGGAATATTAACAGTATCTATTGCTTCAATCCTTTTCGGGTCAATTCTAATTCCATCCCTAGACAATATATGGCCCAAGAGTTTACCTTCTTGCATTGCAAAATGAGATTTCTTTGGATTCAGAGACAAACCAAATTTGCGACATTTTTCGAAAGTTTGCTTGAGGTGTACTAGATGTTCTACATCAAATTTAGAAAAAACAGTTAGACCATCAAGATAAATAAAAACAAACTTATCTCTTTCATCGACAAAGGTTATGTCCATAGCTCATTGGAAAGTTGCTCCTGCATTCATTAAACCAAAAGGCATTTTATCATACATAAAGATACCCCAAGGGGTGGTGAACCCAGTTTTCTCTTTATCATCTTGATGTACTGCAATTTGATTGTAGCCCAAAAATCCATTAATCATGGACATTCTATTCTCTCCAACTACTTTCTCTAAAACGTGATCCATTTTAGGCAATGGATAATTGTCCTTGAGTGATGATCTGTTTAAATTTCTAAACTCTACACACAGTCTGATTTCACCATTTTTCTTTCTTACTGGAACTAAATTAGCCACCCATTCAGAGTATCTAAATGGTACAATTATCTTAGCATCCATAAGTTTCTTTACCTCTTTCTCTATCACGGGCAGCGACATAGGATTAATCTGTCTGAGCTTCTACTTGAATGGTTTGACACCTTGCTTCAGAGGAATTTTTTGTTCCATTATAGTGGTGTCATAAGTTCTTAATTCATCATAGGACCAAGAAAAAACATCTTTATACTGTCTAAGCAACTCATCATATTTACTTTTTATTTCAGGAGGAAGGTACTTGGATAATTTTACCAACCTAAGATTTTCTTTGGTGCCTATATCACAATCTTCAACTTCTTTTGGCTGAGGCTGTAAAGTGGAATTCAAAGGAATGTCATCATGATTAAATAACCTCTCTAAGGGGATCATACCTTTGGGGATCTAATTATTTTTCAAAATAATCATACGATGATTGGCAATATTATTATGAAATTTTTGAGTATCTTCCTCTTCATGCATAATCCAAGTGGGATCATTTCGATTTTCTTGGTCGATATGTGTTTCAGCAAAGTCATCCACCACTTCTAAAAATTTCCTGATTTTTTCATCATCCTTGAAAACCTGCCAATGTTGAATATTATTCGGTATGGTATTTTTATGTCTCATCTCTATATGGTATTTAAGTTTGAAAACCGTAGGAGGCACAAACGTTGAAGCTTCTTTAGCCAATGAATCTGCCCGTTGATTCTCAATTCTGGGGATGTAATGAACATTAACCGATGAGAAACAATTCTCGATTAGATCCCAAGCACAATTCCTATAAGATATCAACCTTGGGTTCTTAGCCTGGTATTGACGATTAATTTGTTTTATGATCAGTTCAGCATCACCATAGACTTCTAAGTTCTTAATCTTTAATTTCCTGGAAGCTTCTATATCCCACTGTAACCTGTAAGAAAAAGGAATAATGAACTCATCCTCGGGTGCCATAAACAGTACTCTAGCTCCTGCTCCTTCACAAGATGAAGCACCATTAAAATACATTTTCCAAACTCCATAACTATATACATCTTTATTTATCTTTTCTTTTTTTTCTTTTTCTATACAATTTTCTTCTTTACATTCATTTAAATCATCATGAATGGATAAAATAAAATTTCCTAAATCCTGATCGGCAATATAAACAGGGTATTTATTTGGGTTCATTGGATCACTTACTGTAAACGCCAACCTTGTTTCTCTGTACAAGCAAGTGAATTGTCCACCGAAGATCGAGATTGTGGCATATGTCATGTCGAGTTGGAGGGATCCTCCAAGTTTGGTGCCCCAAGATGTAGATAACAGCATGCCATACTTTGGAGGTATATCGGCAACAACCACATCCATCAGGATGATTTTTACAGGAATCTGTATGAGATTAACTACTACATCTTTTATCATACCTATACATTTAAATTTTCTCGAATCAAAAGAATACAAATCTCCATATGGTCGAGTGATTTCGAGACCAAGTCTATCCATAATGGCTTTGGGAATTACATTGTGAGAAGGTCCAGAATCCAACATGCAATTATGGAGAAGGTGATCGTGCACAGTTAGTGTAATATAGAAAGGGCCAACAGTATCTCTGGCACCTTCAAAATGTGGACCAAAAATTATATTAGGCTTATCGTCTTCTAAATTCATAATGTCAGGTTGGCTTTCATTATCTGAAAAATTAATCATTTTAGCAATTTTCTTTCTGTACACTGGGTTTTTTACCAGTTCAACCAGAGGTATAGGGATTTTGATTTTATTAATTTTATTTTCTAGACCGAAATTTCTTGTTGTCTTATCAACTTCTCTAGTTTGGATTTCTATCTCCTTCTTTTCTGGTTTATTAATTTGTGATGTTTTTGTTTCAGCCATAGGAACCTCCTCTTTCCTTGTATTAATGACTAGTGTTTATGTTGGCTTTGTCTTGGTAGACTATGTGTCAACAGTCTTGGATTTAACAGTCTGTTTTTCAGCATCTTTTGAAGCTGCCTCATGTGTTTCCCCTCTCGACAGAATTTTCTTCGGTGGGGCGGTTGTGATATTCTTGTTTCTAGGCCTTAGATTGTGTTTTTGTTGGAGTTCGTCCATTATATTATCATTGATTCCTTGATAAGATGAATCCTCTATAATATTTATATTCTCATCATTTTCAGACCTGTATTATGTATTTAAAGATTTTTCATAATCTTGTCTTGTCAAATAAGGTTCTTTATAATCATCGCCAAGATTATTTTTATCTTCTTCTAACTCCTCAAAATTTTGCATGTCTTCTCCTCCTATGAAATTTTCATTTTTAAAGGGGGCTTGAATCTTTTTTTCTTCATTCTTAATTTGTCTTTGTTGTATTTGAGGGTTAGGATTCCTTCTGAAATCCTTTCTAGGGAACTGATCATTCTTTGATTGGTCCAATTCCATTCTCAATATTTTATTCGACAATTCTTTGATTATTCTTGCCATGTCATCCATCTTATCTTCCAAAGACCTCCCATATCTAGAGGGTCCTGCTTTTTCTATGTACCGTCTGGTTTCTTTATTTCCCATTTCAAATTTAGATTTTAACTTTCTCGATGCCATCATGTTTGATTCGATTTATACAGCATCATCCTGCATTTTAGTGAGATCAACAGATCTCCTTTCTCTTAACAGTAGAGCGAAATCCAGATCAAAAGCCCCAGCAAAAGTTACTTTTGCTGCAGGTTGGGAAGGTTTAACCTCGGCTAGAATTTTATTATATAATTTATTAAATCGTTGGATAAACTCGAGATCTGATTCTAATTTTTTCTTTCTCAAAGCTCCAAACTCAGTTAGATAGTAAAGATGATCTTTCCTTTCTCCCCATTGTCTGATAAAAGGATTTTCTAACTTGTCATATGATCCTATGGATCCTACTAGGAGTCCTCGGAACCAGGTTCTCACCTGTCCTTCGAAAGCTTGAACTAGGAGTCTTGAATAAACATCATCATGTTCAAGACCAAGGATGTCAATGAATTGATCAAAGAAATTGATGTGTTCGGTAGCAGTAAAATCTCCTTCCCCAGTGAACTTCGATAGGTTTTTCATCTAATTTTCAGGTAGATCATGGAGAGGGACTGAGAGGACCAAAGGGGCATGCCTAGCAGCTTCTTTGGAAAATATTCTAGCAGGTGAGGGTGGTACTTGACCACCCCCTCCTCGCCTGGTAGCACCACCTCCGTCGGTTGCATCCATTGATAATTTAGAGGGTGAAACTTGGAGATTATAGAGAAGAATTTTAAAGGTATGTGGTGACATTTCGGTTATGTATAGATAAAGAGGAAAGGTTTCAACTAACTGAATGTCGAGAGACAGGAAATTTGAAAAATAGGGAACCGGAAAAATAAGACTGGTTTCTTCGAAATCAAAGGATGTGTACATAGGAGAACCAACAGCAGTCAAGTCAAGGTATACAATATATTCTTCTGAATTCTGAGAGGTTGTAAACTGAATTTCGGGAACTGGTGAAATGTAAATTGAATAGGGAAGTGAGATAGTTGTTTTATCTCTATTGGTGAAGGAGACGGTTAGAAAAGTTTCGACTTTAAATTCGGGTAACACCAACTCAGGTTCTAGGGTTTCGATTCTATCGATGGATGTTTCTCTGAAAAGGAGTTGGGTATTCGACTGTTCAAGTAGATCCTTATTATTTGACTGTGTGGATTTGGGTTGATAAATATTACTTGTTGATGAAGTAGTCTGTTTAAGGTATCTTCTTGGTTTCAAATTTTTTTTAAGGTTGGATACAGGCAAGGTCTGCTTATCATCTGGATTCTTTCTGGTATTTTTTTTATTAAAAGCTAGTTTATTAGTTGTGGAGTCGCCAAGTGAAAGATAAAAGTTAGCCTTATAATGTATTCAATCTTCGTTCACTATGAAAGAAAGAAAATTTATCAATGTCGTTCTTCCCAGGGAAAAATAACTTCGTTTCTTTGTTCCCCGGCAACGATGCCAAAAAGTTGTTGTTCCTGAGTTTATACTTAAGGCTTCAAAGTATAATGTCAAGGCATCCAAAAAAATAAAGAGATTTTTTAATATGAAAAAAAAATTAATTCTTTAGGGAAAGAAGCTATGGCTAATTTCTAAGTTTCCTTTGCCTAGCTTCCCAACATTCCTGGACCCCTATGTCTTGTTCAATCACTGCCCATGAACGTTCAAGTTCAACCCGAGTGTTAGCGGTCTCTAAGATGTTATTAAACAAGTTTAATGAAACGATGGTATGATCTGTGAGGATGGACTCAATATTAGGCTGCCTTGCAACAGGTATAGTCATGGAGGAAAGAAAGTTAAAAGATATGTTGTTTTTTATGTTTTCTTTTTCTTGTCTTCAATTATATGAGGAAAGCTCCTAAAATTGAATTAATGATATAACATTTCAAAGGTCGTTTTCCGTGTCTGAGTCAAATCTGAAAATAATGCATGTGATGAGACAAAAACATGAAGTTATTAACAAAGTGAGGCATCAATCACAGAAGAATCTTACTCTGCTACAGAAGAAGAAAATAGATGGGAAACCTTTAATGAAGCATAAAATGTAGTAATCTAACTAATTCACAGGTCTTGTATTTGCTAATAGCAAACACAGAGGAAAATTTGTAAACAATCAGATAACTAAATGAACATATAACCATAGTATATTTTGTACTAAGTTGTGATTAGGAATTCATCAAAGACATATGAATAAATATGATGGAATATGAAAGAACAGAAGAACACATAACTCAAGATTGATGAAATATGGAGTCTCTGGTCTGAATTTGTCTTAATTCCCGAAAAGAAGAGATCTTTCTATTACAATCCGCCAAAAAAAAAATCCTTCTTTAAGTCTTTTGAAATTATATTTATACAAAAGGTTACCAACCCTATATGATTGGAATTCTCCTAACCCCTAGATGCTAATGGTTACAGAATAAAAAATTGAACCGTTTTACTTGGTTACTTTCTATCTCTCTCTCATACCGGCAGAATGGGCATGCATGTGTTACTTCATCAATTCTTTGAAGTACTTCCTTTACCTGGCTTGAGACACTCGACGCACCTGCTTAGAAATTGTACTAAAATTCTGGAAGGTTCTATTACATCCTTTGCCTCAAAAAGATACAGCTTTCTATGTAATTTCAGCAACCTGTCTTCAATCCTTTTACCTTCAAAATTTATTGACTGCAACTGTAAATTTGGCTTTACCAGCCATCTATCCATTTGAGCGACGTCAACCAGTTTCAACTCTGAAATTTCAATCAGAGCTTCATTTAAGATTTCTTTGATGTTCAGTTGATTCTTTACAACATTGATTTGTCCTAGTACTCTAACACAATTGTCCTTTTCAATGCCTAGTGATTTTTTATCTAGCAAATCAAAAGCCTCTTCACAATCTTCCTTTATTTCTTTGGGCATTTTCTTACTCTTGGCTATATTGGCCTCCCATGCCTTTAGTATGATATCACCCCTGATTTGTTCTGTGATAGTCAATCTAGGAGTTACTAGTACCTCTTCTCTAGTCGAAGACACGATTGCCTTTTGAAAGGTGGTTCGAGCCACAGTAGCCTCTTTTTCTCTTAAATCAATATTATCTAATGATTGACCCGTCTCCCGAAAATAATCTTGGATGATCTCTACCTTAGAAAATAGGCTTTGTTGTATTGATTCCAGCTTCTGATGCACTTCCAGTGCCTGGGCTTGAAACACAGCTATATTTACAACCTGGATTTCAGTAGAACTCAATTTGGCTTGCAGCTACCTTACTAATTCTTCTTGTTGGATGACCTGCCCTTGACTTGCTTGAGCAGTCTTGTGTACTTCTTCAAGATCAGATTTAGGTTGTTGAATTTCTTGTCTATCTTTGGTTCTAGCATGTTCAAGTCCTTTGCTGACCTCGTTTTTGATATTATTCTTTGTATTCCTTATTTGATCTCGCAACTGATTTATCATTTGATTCCACTACCTTAGCCTTTCTTTCAGACTATCAACAGAGAATAAGTTGGTCGTTACAAAATCTCCCAAAGAGCCTGCCACCTCTGTAGTAAAATCTTCTTTTTCCAAATTTTTCCCATCTAATAACACTATGTGCGTTTTTACCATTGCACCCTCTCTCATGTGCATTTCTTTCTTCACCACGACCTTTCTTTTCTTACTAAAAAAGAACTTGGTGGGAGGTATCTCCTCGACAGGGATAGGCATGAAATAGCTTATGAACATTGCCTTTGTATTATGTTTTCCTCTAGTGAACTGTAATGGTGTGACAACCTCAATGGGGTTGTCGATTTCTATGGATAAATTTTTCCCGACTTCTTCAGTAGTTGATTTCTCAGGTGAAGACGGTGGTCTATCTTCTTTGTTCTTTATTATTGTCTCTTTTTTATCTTTTCCTTGGTTGTCTAATATCATCATCTCTAGGATATTTCCCTTCTAAGTCGATACCTCAGCTTTCTCCACGTTTTCCAAGGTTTCTTGTTTGGTAGAGCTTCTAGCTTCTAGATTTTGGGTCTCTGTTTGTTGTGTATCTGGAGATTTTAGGATTTTCCCTTGTAATACTTTGGGTAGGCCACTTCTTTGGTGTTTTTGTAAATTGTAAAACTCAGCCATTTCACCAGGTAGCGGAGCTCGAACTCAGCTCAGAAATTCTTGGTAATATCTTACCCCTCGGAACATTTCGTCATGACGGGACTCTTCATGTTCATACTTTTTAAGATTTCAACCGGCCATATGGTTTCCCACAACCCTCTGTGGGTCGTGCTTCTTGAATTCAATGTCAACCAGCTTTATCTCTTCTAAAGCTATAGCCTCCACCTTAGAGTGATCGAAATCCAATAAGGAAAATGAACCAATAGACAAAGGAAAAGATGGCCATACCTTTTTATGCATGACTTTTAGCTCTTTTCTAATCATGCTAAGTACATTTTGTCGTGCAACTTCACGGCACACCAGTCTGTCTTGTAAAAATTGTGGTAATGCATATGGAGGGACCGAGCAGCCAAAAACACTGATATAAGAGAAATGTTTCTCTATGTACCAGTCTGCCACCTTACCCAGGATAACCATAACCTTGTCTGAAATTCTTGGCAGTGGGTGACCAAATATAACAATATGCATCAACACCACTACCCAATTATAGATTTCATAAAAGAAATATTTTGCCTTGTCTTCCCAGATCTTTGAATGGTAATCATGAATTGGTTCTGCACTATCTAAAGTCCAACTCCAACTCATTAGTGGAAAAGGCGTCATGAAACAGATAGCATCCATAACATAAGCTGACATAAAGAATGAAGTTGGTTTCCCTTTGGTTTTCTTAGTTTGGTATTCTGAGATTTCGCTAGCTAGATTATCTGACAATATCTTTGCCCAATCAAAAGAAAATTCTTCTGCCACCGAGTGAATAATGGGAACCCATGGTAGAAAGAAATGAGTCATGTTCTCTTTTCCATAAATTATGCACATCATCATGGCTATATAAATGAACTGTGGTTCAAGCGATGAGATGGAATATACGTCGTGAGATTCATCTCTAAACTTTTCGAGGTGTGAACACCAGTCTTTGATCAGGTCGGAAAAACTCTTTCCATACTGATCACACTCCTTATTATTATAATTCACTAGAAAAATAGTGTTATAAATGAATTTTGATGTTGCGGACAATTTATACATGACCTGTATGTGTTCCGGTCTAAATGACCCAACAGCTACTTTCTGATAGTTGAATATCGTTCAAGTCGGGATATCTACATGATCTGGTGCCCATCCAGTCATGTCAGTGTAAGGTAAAGTCCTCGGCCTGGTTGTTATCTTATGCATTTCTGCTTGAGTGGTAATCTTATATTTGGTAGATAAGTTATCATTTTCATTGTCGCTTGAATCATCGAGACAGTTTAACACTTCGTATTGTATGGTGTTGAACACATGTGTCCAGGTTTTAACTATGTTTATACTTCTGGGTGAAGTATCAGAAATAACATCTGTGTTCTGAACAGAACTTTCACCAGATGCTTTAGGCGCTTTCCGTGGAGCCATGATATCAAATTCAAAGTTCTATTACCTATTACAGAGAATGAGAATGCAAAAAACTAGTTATTTCACTAAGCCAACTCTAAGAAAACAAGAAAGTGATTCAGAACTAAAAATATTCTTTACCTTAAATGCATAAACCATGCATTTACCTTCATTGACAACGCATTTAATTCCTTTAATAAAAAATATTTGGGTGTTAAAATATGATCCTACTTCGAATCATTTCCCTAAATCAAATATTAATGTCATTTATGGTTGATATCTCGGGAAAAGCACACAATTTGAATGTATCCGAGTTAATTTTGAGCAATAGATTAATCAAAGTATAATCATCATTTAGTACCTTAATTAATCATACCTATCACTTAATCAAGTTTCGGCGTTTTAGGTCTCGAGGATCTTTAAAGCAATTTAAACTAAGACTTACAAAACATGAAGTCATGACAGGTTTTAATTAACTATAATCATATTTAACTCTCCTAATTAATAGAGATTAGTTTTAAAATGTCAGGTTTCGGGTATTGGGACTTCAAATCCTTTATATGTAAGAGCATCCCGAATCATGAAGTCGTGACAATATTTACTCTTTGTTAATCTTACTTAATCGTTAATGAACTCTCTTAACATTTAATTCTTTCGTGAGTTTGGGTATCGGGACTTCGAAGATGCTCAATATTGAACCTTCGTACTTTGTGAAACCTCGACTCCCAAAATTTCAAAAGAAAACCTTTATATAGATTGATTCATTAATTGAAAAGGCAGCTCCATAATCTGCTAAGACATTTTAACCATTGGATTGATCGGAGGACTTCATTTCGATGGTGATTATCCAAGTGCATTTTTGTGCTTTTTTTTTATTTAAACAAAAATGAAATTTATTTTAGTCTAAGGTTTAGAAAAATACATATATTTTAACACATCCTAAACTTTTGAAGGATCTTCACAACATACTTTCCTTGACCTGGGAATATTTCACTAGGCTTGTGTCATACTTCTAGTCCCAAATAATAGTGCATGAGACCAAGATCCTTCATGTCAAATTCAGAGCTCACACTGAATAGTGAGAGGCTCTGCACCTATCAAAAATAAGTCTTCAACATATAGTAGTAGAATCACATGTGCATCATTCACAAACTTGTAATAAAGGTTTGGATCAGCATAGCTCTTGGAGAATACAAGTCTCGTTAAGTAGTTGTCATTATGTACATAAAATCTCTTGGATCTTTCTTGAGTCCATACAAGGCTTTCTTTAATATGCAAACATGGAACTCTTTCTAGTGCACCTCAAAACCTTGAGGTTGCTCTATGTACATTTCTTCTTCAATCACTCCATTGAGAAAAGTTTTCTTCACATCCATCTGATGTAGACTCCATCCCATGGAATCTGCAAGAGAGATAATGGATCTGATAGAAGTGTATCTAGCAACATGAGAAAATGTCTCATCATAGTCTTCTCCCTCTTTCTGGGAGAACCCTCTATCCACAAACCTTGCCTTGTATTTATCAATACTTCCATTCACTACATGTTTAATCTTGTAAATCCACTTTGAAGTTACCACAAACTTCCCTTCGGTTCTAGGCACAAATTCCCATACATCATTCTCCATGATGGATTCATATTCTTACATCATAGCTTCCTTCCATTATTTCTATTTGACTGCTTCTTCAACGGTGGAAGGTTTTGTATTCACAAGATTTGTCATAAGTGTCGCATAAATAGAGAACTTGTTGGGTCTCTTTCTTTCCCTGGATGGTTCCACCTGGAGCTTCATGTCCTACTACTTCCTGAGGGTGGATTTGATCCATGCTGGTCTCTTTCTTATCCCGGGAACAATAACTGGTTCCACAGGTTCAAGTGGTCATTCTGGTTCTGTTGGATCATGTTGGCATTGATGCCAATGGTTTGATTGATTGATGTCAAGTGATTGATTGATGTCAAAATATTGATTGATTGATGATTGATGTAATGTAATATGTATTGTCCTTGATGATAATGCATAGATGAAGATAGATCAATGAGTTGTCATTGATATGATGAATATGGATCAATGAGTTGTCATTGATACATGATGAATAGTTGATGTATATGATGCAGTGGTGGATTAATGCAAAGATGAATCATTATAGTCTCTATCATGGTTGATAAGGTGCACAAATAGATGAAATCCAAAGTGGTCCTCTTATGGTGAAATCCCTCACAGAAAGACACTTTGCGGATTGAGTTATCCTAAAAGAATGGTTGGAGGACCCATGCTTGTATGTGGAATAATGAGATTAAGATCAATGAAATTGTTGGTGAAACTATCCTATATGGGTAGTACTTGTCATGCCATTTCCGGTGGTATGTGGAATGTCACATAACTCCTCAAGTTTTGAGAGTTATGGCCTTATGAAGTTGAAGGACCCCCGTATGAAGGCTTGAATCCCACAAGGTCAAAGAAGTCAAAGAGCTTGAAAAGAAGAAATCATTATTTAAATGATAAAGTAAAGTGACAAAGTCAAGGTGGATTATTTAAATAATAAAGAGAAGTGACAAAATCTAGAAAGAATATTTAAATGATAAAGTATTGGAGAACTTTCTATTTATGGAAATTCGTTAACCCTAAAATAAGGAAAAGAGGTTAAGTAACCTAGAAATGGGTTAAGTGACCTAAAAATGGGTTAAGTAACCTAGAGGATGAAAGTATAAATAAGATAGCAATGGTCTCTTGCAAAACATCCTTTTTTTGGACCAATGGAGAGTTTCTTGTGAGAATATATTTTCAAGTATTAATGGAGAGCTTTTTGTGAGAGCATCTTTGGTGTGGATATATTGAGAATGTGTTGAAGATATATTATAAGAGAGAGGATATCGGTAGGATCTCATGGATGCATTGAAGTTTCGACAAGTCTGAGATCATGAAGGTGAAATTCTTGAAATTACAGAAAAATCCTATTTTCTAGTGCGTACGTGAGTTGTCTGTGTATAGGGAGCGTATACGTGAGTTGTCTATGTACAGGGTGCGTACAATACATGGGTTGTCTGTGTACAATGAGTGTATAGGATAAAATCATGGAGATTTGTGGTTGAGATGATGACAAGTTGTTGAAGACTGAAGCAGGTTCCAGATCTACATTCTATGGGCTCAGATCTGTCACTAAGACACTGGTATGGTTACATTATTGTATTGATGGATAGTATTGCTTGTTGTGTTGTGAATGCTTAGGGAATTCTTGGTATGGCTACTATGATGTGGTTTATGTTGGTTGATGGAGTGAGCAGTACTCTTGTGATTCAGTTGTGATATGATTTCTATGGTATACTATTTGCTTATACATGATTGAGTTAGCATTCATATTTATTGGTTGTGGAGCATGAGTAATCTATTAGAGAGATTGGATGTGTTGTGACTAGCTGGTGGTCAGTTTGGATAGTGAGAGATAGAAGAGAATGATAAATTGGTTGTAGAGGATATAATTTAATCTTGAAAGATAAACCCTAATAGCTCAAAAGGTATACACAGGTTGTTGTATACCCTGGACGCGTACATACGCGGGATGTAGTGAGCCAGGGCGTGTACACACGTGGGCTGCACTACTGACAGGTCACATACCTATTGCAGATTGATATATGTTGAGGATTTTTGCCTCATCTCAGTTGGTTCTGAGGATGTAAGTTGAGTTTTGCATGATAGAGTTGGTGCTCTTGTAGAGTTGTACTCTATTCAGCTGTTGTTGAAAAACCCCAAGGATTGTAGTCCGTAATAAAAAGAAAATTGTACATACATCTTGTGTTCTTTGTGTTCTTTTTTTTCCTTGTGGTGATGACTTATTGATGATATATTGGTGATATATGTTGTTGATATGTGTTCACATATAACTGGTTATAAATTAAAACAATGAGTAATGAGTAAATGTTGAATACTAACTAATGAGTTTTGTGGAAGAGGAAAGTTTTGGGGAAAAGATCCCCACACTCA
>JASDQU010507774.1:1034-15257 GCA_032191745.1 Picea mariana | reverse complement strand
AAATATGAAGATATAGTATCATCCTTCATCATTCTAGTATCACGAAGCTCATTCTTCAAGCTCATCACTTGACCAACATTATTGACTATAGATAGATTGGTTAGAGAATCATACATTTTCTTTAATGTATCCAGATTTGATATGTAAGGAATCAAATGGTTTCCAATAGAGTCTACAATGATACTCATGGAATTGATGTCATTTGCCATGAAATTTTCCTTTTCCTCTTTATTCTGAGGTTCCTTTTCTTTTTCTACATCATTATGTGGTTCCACAATATTTCCTTTCACAATGCCCAGAACTTTGTTCTTGGAAAGGATAAGATCAATCCTTGTCTTCCATGCTCTGAAGTTAGAAGCTCCTTCTAGCTTGTTTTTTTATTTCATAGTGTAATTTATTGTTGTGGAATTTCAAGAGAATAAAGGTTTCTTGAAGATAGGTCTTCTTATATGGTGATCTATGGATCTCTTATTTACCGTCACTCTAATACCATGTTGATTTTTCTAGTGCAATAGATAATATCACAATATTTTTGAAAACTGATAATTACTTCTAATGATGTTGTTTTTCACTTTTCAATTTATCATTAAGCAATTATACTTCAGAAATTCAACCATATAAATGTTGTAGAATAATAGTAGAGATCACAAAGAGAACAAAATATTTACTAGGAGATGTGAATTTCTTGAGTTAGAAATGAGCCAAACTTTCTCTTTATTTATACTAAACTAATCTCCCCAACAGACATGACTTTTCACTTTTCACTTTTCACATTATGAAGACCGACTATAGTTACAAAATTCAACATATCCAACACCATAGTTTCAATTAATTATTGCATATGGAGGTACCATAAATTGTTCTGGGAAGTGCCATAGTATTAAGCTCAATATAGGGGAGTATTTTTTGGATAGTCTCATTATTTCCATCCAAATATGGTGGTGATGATGTTGTAATAGGGGTCCAATGTTTACAATCATTAGGAACAATGACCCTTAGTTTTCAAGATCTTTTCATGAGATTTTGCTCAGAAGGAAAGGAAATTGAGCTTAGAGGTATCCAATGGAAACCCTCTAAGGTGATAAGCTCTAATAGCATGACAAAATTAATCAAAAAGGGAAACCATGGTGTAATTGCACAATTTTTTTCACTAGATTTCCAAACATATATGTCCTTTTCTCCATTGGATCTCCAAATATTTATCAAAAAACATTCCAAGGTATTTGGAGAAATACCTAAGGGTATTCCACCTGCTCGAGATCATGACCATGTTATTCATGTGAAACTAGGAAGTGTACCACCTAACATTAGGCCGTACATGTGTCCATATGCACATAAGAGGGATATTGAGTGTATGATCCAAGAAATGTTAGACGCTAGAATCATTCAACCTAGCCAAATTTATTTCTATTCACCAGTGGTGATGATTACAAAAAATGATGGTCCATGGCGTATGTGTCCAAATTATAAACAACTCAACAAAATGACCATCAAAGATAAGTTTATTATTCCTTTCGTTGATGAATTATTATATGAATTGGATGGAGCAATTTTCTTTACTAAGTTGGATCTTCATTTAGGATATCATCAAATATGAATGAGGGAGGAATACATTCCCAAAACAACTTTTAGAACACATGAAAGTCATTATGATTTTTTGGTTATGCCATTTGGACTTACTATTTCACCTTCAACATTTCAAAGCTTGATGAATTTTGTTTTCAAGCCCTTCCTTAGAAAATTTGTGTTAGTATTGTTTGATGACATACTAATCTATAAAAAATCTTGGGAAGAGAATGTACAACACATTGATAGAGTATTACAACTATTGGAAGAGAAAAAACTTTATGTAAATCCTTCCAAGTGTGCCTCTAGGATTCAAGAAGTGGAATATTTGGGTCATATTGTATCCCATGAAGGTGTAAAAGTGGACCCTAACAAAATTAAATCTATGAGGGAATGGCCAATTCCCAAAGGCTTGGAGAAAATTAGAGGATTCTTAGGATTCACCAACTATTGGTGCAAGTTTGTCAAGAACTATGGTCAAATAACAACATCTTTAACAACATTATTAAAGAAGGGAGTATTTTCTTGGACTCAAGCAACAACCAAAGCTTTTGAAAAATTGAGGTTACATGTACAACTCTTGTCCTGGCCACACCTGACTCAAAAAACATTTATTTTGGAGTGTGATGCCTCAAGCCATGGAATTGGTGTAGTTTTAATGCAAGAAGGAAGGGCCCTTTCCTTTGAAAGAAACTAACTTAAAGGAAAAAAATTACTCAAACCCATTTATGAAAAATAGATATTGGTCATACTACATGAAGTTAATAAATGACACCCTCTTACCTAATAGGAAGACACTTCAAAGTAAAAATAGATCATGATAGTTTGAAGTACTTCTTGGAGCAATGATTATCTTCAGAAGAGAAACAAAAATGGGTTACAAATATGCTAGGTTATGACTTTGAAATTATCTACAAAAAAGGAAAACATAATGTTGTTTCAGATTCGCTTTCAAGGAAAGAACAAGAAACAAAAGGTTCACTATGTGCTATTTCTATTTCAGAATCTAATTGGGTGGAAGAACCAAGGATAGAATGGAAGCAAGATCAAGAGGTATGTAAGATCATTCAACAACTACAAGAGGAATCTAGTTCATCATATAATTTTGTGTGTAAGAATGTTTTTTTATGGTATCATGATCACTTATATTTATGTAGGAATTCCCAACTCAAATAATAGGTCCTTCTAGAATTGCATACTTCCCCTATAGGAGGACATTCAGAATTCTTGAAAACATACCACAGGATCAAGAAGGATTTTTTATGGGAAGTTCTTAAAACTAATGTTCAAAATGTTGTCTATGAATGTGTGTTCTTCCAACAGAATAATGGAAGTACAATCAAGATTCCAGGTCTCCTATAACCATTAGCCATACCAAGTCAACCTTGGGAATATGTTTCAATGGATTTTATTATGGTTTTACCCAAATCTGAAGGAAAGACTATCATCATGGTAGTAGTGGATCTACTGACAAAGTATGCCCATTTTTTCTCTCTTTCTCATCCTCTTAAAGAAAGTACAATAATCACAACATTCATGGAAATAGTTTAAAAGCTACATGGAGTCCCCAAGATTATTGTAAGTGATAGAGATCCAATTTTTACTGAAAAATTTTTGGACTAGATTATCTTCTTGTTTTGGTACTCAATTGGCTCACAACTCATCTTACCATCCTCAATCCAATGGGAAAATTCATATTCTGAATAAATTTCTAGAAGGATATCTTCATTGCTTTGCATCTGATAAACATACACAATGGATCAAGTGGTTTCCCTTGGAGAAATGGTGGTATAACACCTCCTTCCATACTTCATCAAAAAATTCCCCATTTTTGTCACTTTATGGATATCATCCTCCATCCATCACATCAACCTTGAAATGGATTACAAAGGTTCAAGTAGTGGGGGAACACATAGGGCACCAACAATAGGTTCTGAAACTATTGAAGGACAACTTGGTTATAGCACAAAATAGGATGAAATAACCAGGAGATCAACATCACAGTGAAAGGGAATTTGAAGTGGGAGATTGGGTATTTATGAAGCTATAATCATATAAATAGATGTCCCTCAAGCAAAAAAACAAGGACGATAAATTAGCACCCAAATATTATGTCCCCTATAAGGTTTTGTATAGGATTAGAAGTATGGATTACAAATTGGAGTTGCCTCAATATTCACGTGTACATATAGTCTTCCATGTTTCCTTCTTAAAGAAGGTAATTGGAAACAAGATCCTAGTCTAAACTATTTTACCAAAGATTAACGAAGAAGGGAAAATTGTGCTATAACCAGAAACAATCCTTGAAACAAGGATTAAGAAGCTAAGAAATTGAACAATTATAGAGTACCTCGTCAAATGGAAGAACCTACCATTGAAAGAGGCAACATGGAAAAATGAGTTATTCATATAGAAACACCTGTGGTTAGTCAAGTGTTGAGGAAAACACTTGTTTGAAGGGGAGGGGCATGTTAATCCATAGACAAAGACCCATGTTACGTATAAAAGCCCTTATTAATCCCTATATATTGAATTATTATACTTCTAATGTTATATTTATATGTAGGATAGAACACTTCATTATAATTGTAACCTTTGTCTCCTTTGTATATATATATATATATATATATATATATACCAAGGATACCTAGTCCTAGGATCATCATATCTCATATTGTACATTGAATGTACTATAAAAGGAGGTTTCCCCTTCGAAGTGGACTTTTATACATTGATTTTAATCATTCTCAAGGCGTTGGTTCATAACAATAATACATAAAATAAATAAATACATGATACTTGAGTGGATAGGTCACTAAGACCCACAATGATGCCTCCAAGATGAAGTAAAGTAGATCAAAAATCAAATCATCCCGCATAAATTTTCTCTAGATATCACACGTGTGGCCTCATGAAGGGGACGAATCACTCCAAAGTGGTGTCGAGGGGCTCAAATGTGAAATTTATCCATGAAAGGGAGCAATGTTTCATGTTCAAGAGGGGTGTCATGTCTTAAAGAGGAGTGGCATCTCATCAAAAGGTGCCATATTATCATCAAGAAGCCCCAATGTCTCATCATCCAAAGTCCCATCATCAAAAGGTGCAATCATGATGGAAAAGGTGCCACACCATCTCTCTAAGTGTAATTCCCTCATGTGAAGGTCTAACATCCTCTAGAGAAGGTGGAACACCCTCAATCAAGTGGTGGGTATGGCCTAAAAAAAGTGTGCTAGTATCCCCTCAATATTGTAAAATCCTCACTATAATCCCTGGTTTTAATGCTCATGTAGATATAATGTGTGGCTATTGCCAAAGCGATGTAATATGGTAATTTTATTTCAATGTTTTAATAATAAAATGTGATGTCAACTGCTAAGGGGACATGGAAAAGAGATGGGGGTTGAATTAATGCACAAGAGGGGGGAGTGTCTAGGATAATGGCCAAGAGGGGTCCAAGGGGGGAATTAACCATGTATATTAATTCAACCCATTTTCATAATTTTTTTTATTTGTATATGAACCTTCCCATTTCTGATTGAGTGTTGCTAAAGCCAATCATTGAATACATGTAAGAGGGTGGGTGTGAGTGGTTACACCCAAAAATTATTTGGCACATGGGTGTTGAGTACAATCATCTTGGGGAAGAGTGTGAGTCAAGGAAATGCAAGCCAAAGGGAGGAAATTCGTATGGGTTGGGACAACAAGTTTTTGGACAATCAATGTGGTGCATGAAAATAAAGTAGGGAAAAAAGAAGAGGGGGAAGATGGTGCATCCAAGGAGAGTGAATTATAGAGCATGGTGGAGTGAATTGGAGATGGAAAATTGAAGAGCCAGGTTCCCAGGCCTGAAGAGTGAAATCTTGTGTGAGTTTCACTAAAACAACAAATATTTGTTGTTGGTTTGTTGATAGTTTTCCTTGCAACAATTTCCCTTGAGTTCCCAGTTGAGAGATTCCTAGCTTCATGTGTCATAGATACCCTGATAAATGAATAGGATGCCTGAGGGACTGACATCAGTGAAGGAGTACATTCATTCTATTGGATAAGTTTTATGAGTTGTTAGTGGACTGTAAGAGACCACCCTCTTTTGTGGATTACTAGCCTCAGCTCTGGGGTGAATGACTGTCGAGATTTGGAATAGTCATTCTATGGTTGGGTGGAACATCCCTCCCAAGCAACTCGTTGCACAACTCTTGTTTAAAGATAAGTGTTTTATTTGGTTGTTGTGTTGTTCACATGTGTTATTGTTGTGCATAAACTTTGTGTATTTGAGAGTGATTTATATGTTGTTGTGTGAATGATTAAGCTGCATTCATGTTACTTTGGTATTCTTTACATGCATCTATTTTATGGTTATAGACAATAGTTAAATATGTTTTAAATTCGTAGTTATAAGCTATAGGAAATTGGCTAACAGTAAAAGAATTAATTTAGTTAGTAGAAATTTTGTTTTTATGTTTATTGTGCACTGTAATGTCCCTTGGTTGGGTTGGGGGGACATTACATTATGGTATCAGAGCTCTATTTCAAACACAGGTCTTGTATGGGCCAAGATGGTTGAAAATTCATGAAATTCATCGTTGCAATTTTTTCTATGACGAGTTTGGGGAAAACGGATATTTTGGAGAGAAGTCCCCAATTTCGTGAGCGAAATCCAAGTTTTAACGACTTCAGACGGTTTGAGAGGGTTAATGGAGTAGAGCGGTGAATTCGCAGATTGAAATTCAAGCTGGAATGGCCAAAATTCAAGTTTCTATGGCCTCTTGTAGAGTTACATGTAGTTTTGAGAATCGACGGCTGATATCGTGTTTGATCTCATAATTAACGACCGAGATTCACTATGAAAACTTTAAAAATTAATAAGGATTCGGCCATTTGAAAGTTTGATGAGATCAATGACCAAGATTAAATTTGGGGTTGTAAAAGGGATTATATCAACGGTCCAGATCAATCAGAGAAAAGTCAAAAAATTTCTAAGTGTTAAAGTTCACCAAGATAAATTGTCGATGGTCGATGGGCAGATCGACCAAAATGACGAAGAGTTTGGGTCAACCATAAGAAATATTTGACCATTGATGGTCGATGGTTGGGGGTCGGCCGAATCTGACGAATTATTTTCATTTTCCAATGAACATCATCAATGGTCGATGGGTCAATGGTTGGGTTTTGGATGATTTTGTTGAAATGTTCGAATCAAGCAAGAGAATTCATCAATGGCCAATGCATCCATGGTTTAGTGTCAGTCGATGTCGGTGAGGTGTTCGGGTTATCCAAGAGAATTGGTTGATGGTCGATGGGGAAAATAGGATGATGATGTGTCATGCCACATTAGCATCCACGTTTCATGCCACATCACCCAAGTTGACACCTAAATATGATGTGTCATGCCACGTCAACAGTTGCCACGCCAGCCAATAAAAGTGGTTGATGGTCGATGATCAAATCGACCGATTTGGGAAATTTTATTCAATAACCATCAAGGATATTTGTTTTATTATGGGTTGATGGTCAGGTGCCAGCTAAAATTGTTGAGAGTTCCATTCTCCAACGAAGGTAGCCGACGGCCAATGGTTGACAACTTGGTCGGTCGAGTTGGAATTGTGTGCAAGTCGATCGTTGAGGAGTTGAGTTGATGGCTAACGATCAGATCAGTAGTTTGGGAAAGTATGGTGTGCACCAAAGGATAAATTCGATCGTCGATGGCCAATAGATAGTATATCAATGGTCCTTATTACTTCCTACCTGAGATCGACGACGCATATTGCACATAGGAAAAATTGTTCCATAGTTTCAAAAAAAAAACTAAGTTTGGAGTCATTTTCTTATTTTGGCCATAACTAGAGAAAAATACAACGGATTGGGATGAAACTTATGTGTTTTTTCTACAGAGACGAGGCCTACAAAATAACTAGAGAGGACCCTTGTCCAATTCTTCTTGGATTTGGCAGAAATTGCAAAATAGTGGTTTTTAAAGATTTGGGTCCAAATCATTGACAGAAGTCCAGATTAAACCAAAACTCTTGGAGAGAGTAAAAAATGTAGGCACAAAAATAAGCCACTAAGGAATTGAATAAATCATATGGGGGTTGGAATGGGGACACTAAAATAGGCCAAAATCCATTATTTCAAGCCACTTTTGGGGGATTTTTGAGATTTTCAGAGGAAAAGTAACCCTAGCTCACAAAAAGTGGAAAATTTCATTTAATCAAATTTTTATGTACTCATCAAGACAAACAATTTTGGTTTTTTGAAGTTTTTCTAGGAGTGCACAGATTGAGATATAGTCAGTTCTGCTAAAAAATTGAGTTTGGAAAAATGATCTGGATTATTTTCGGTACGAAATGAGAGAGGAGATATAATAAATAAATATACCAATATATTGCAAGAGATACAATAATATAACATATATATATCATATGTATATAACAAGAGGCATGGATATACAGTAATACTCAATTCTATTAATGAGTGAGATTTACAAAACTGTAGAAATACAGAGTGAAAGACTTGCTAGAATGGTGGCAGCTTATCTATGAGAAGAGATGTGACAGCTACTCACATTCACAAGAATAAGATTATTACAATGAGGCTCCAAATGCATTTTTAACATAAAGAAAATCCAAAACCCTAACCCCGGAATATGAAAAACCAACAGTTATGTGGACCCCATTTTGGGTAGTTTGGTGTATCAACTTCTCCGGGGCATAACTTTGGCATACGAACTTCGTTTTGGATGCAAGATATCTCATTGGAAAGGTATCGATGAGGAGATTCATTTTGGGGGCTCAATAAAAGACTATTTTTCATTTTGAGGTGCTTGATCGTGAAAAAATGTTGTTTAGGCCCTCAAAATGGGCCTGAAAGTTCAGGACCCAAAAAACTACTAAAAATAGTAAATTTCCAACAAATTGTTTTGAGCCAGTTGGAATAGGTGGGTGGACATCGATATTCGTCTAGATCTACACTCCCTCATTAGGAAGAAATGGTCTCCATTGCATTGAGTTCTCGGGGGAGAGGGGAAATCGTTTGCTGAATCTAAATCTTGGTAAGTTGTTTTCCTTGTTGGAGAAGTTGTGTTGCTTGGTTTTTGGGAGTGTTGACGATTAAAATTGTAACGATGAATACGTCCCGCAAAGGATTGCTAAGCTCTATTATTTATTTATGATAATAATAATTAACTAGTAGGTGAGACCCTTTTGTAGACTAGAGGCGATGTGATGGATGCATTATGCTTATATGTTTGTTGTTGTTATGATGATACTTACACAGTATTCTACAATTGATGATGCACTCTTGGTTTCATTAATTTTGAAAACATGGTTGGTTGATGCATTGTTGCTAAATGTTATTGATGTTTACTCGCAATACAAGGCAGCGCTATGGATATGAGGATTATTTTTTTTTACAGGTGTTATGTTATACATTAAACAGTGATTAATGTTCTTACACATGATTTTATGCAAGGGGATAATTAAATTATATGGAAGCTTGAGCTCAAAACAAAAAGGAAAAAAACCATGGATAAGTCCTAAGGCTATGGAAAAAGGATTACATATAAACCCTCAATGTATATATAATTTTTACAAAGTGATGGACCTAGTTGTTATACTATGTGTTTTGGTTGAAGGATTATAGAGGAAACACATATGGTAATGTTAACATATGGTTATTATTAAAGCTGTGACATGTTTCGGGTGGCGCACTATACAATGGATATGGCATTGAATTTATGCAATGGTTATTGTATTGGATTTAATGGTTGATGTTATGTTAATGGGTTGGCTAGTAGGTTGAATTGAATAGGGCCAGGTGAGGAAGTGACGTGCATTTACTGCACATCACTCCAAACCACCCTTGAGCTCGTCACCCTAACCATAGTTGAATTTTTCTCTATTGGTTGTGGAAGCTTTGTGATTTCAGGCTTTGAAGGGGAAAACACAGTCCAACTCTTCTTTGAAGTGATTTTTCCAGGTATGGCTCCTTGTTTTTCATCCATGATGGACTCTTTGTATTATGAATCATTTGGTTGGCTCAGGATTACATGAGTTCTGTGTTTTTCTTGAGTTTTTGGCTGGGTATCAATGTTGTGTTATGAGGTTCTCAGTGATTATTGTGTAATGTTGGCATTTTAAAAGAAAGGAATGGGTGTCATTGCTTTGTAAAGTCTTCACATTGGTTACTGATTTGAAGAAATGTCAGTTAACTTGGGTTTATTCTGGTTCTCTGTAAAAAAAAATGATAACAATAGTGCAACAAGCTCTGAGTTTTATTCACGTGGGGTTTTACCACCAGTCTGGGTATTAGTGCTATCACCCCTTTTCCGTCTCAGTAGTTGTTGTGATTCATTCCCCAGGTTGAAAATAAAATTGTCGACAATGGTATTATTCTTTCTCTATTTGGTTGAGCCCTGAGCTATTGTTTGTTATGGATTTTATTACTGTCACTATCATCGAAATCATTCCACAATCTAATCTTTGTTTTTCCTGGAATATTAAATGGAGGCTTGGGTATGTATTGAGTGGCCATGGGTTTTGCTCTGGCATTCTTTCACAAGAGTTTTTAAGCATTTTCTCCTCTCATCTTTGTTGTAGTGGTTGACTAATATGTTGGTAAGCCTCACTGTCAAAATTGTTTTGAAGGTTGTAGACCTCCTGGGTGTTTGGAAGAGACATAGTCTCTCTGTGTCTTCGAGGATTCTTTATTGTTTAAACCAACCTTCATTTCCTCTCTGCAATAAATTTTTAAGAGGAATTTGTGTGTGCCTGGTTTTTTGAACTCAAATTGCTTTGTTTCTACTTGGACATTTTCTTTATGGCTCTGTCAATATTTTGGGGTTATAAGTTAAATGACTGTGGTGATTTCAAAGGAGCATGACTCTCTGTTTTTCCAAGATTATACTTGATTACATGTGGTTGCTTCTCGGTGGTAAATTCTTTTATGAGGTAAAAGGATGACGATCTCTCTATGTTTTTCGAAGGTTAAACACACTCTCATTACCTCTCTGTAATAAACTTTTATTGACCGCGACTTGATTCTAGTTCTACTAAGCATGATTTGGTTTATTGAGCCCGATTTATTTATGTTTCTCCTCGGGTATCTTCTTTTTCTCTGTAAGGATTCTGATTACCAGTTAAATGACTGTGGTAATTTGTTTCAAAAGAGAACATGCGCTCTCTAAATTCAGAGAACATTTCTTGATCGAGTCTCTGCAATTCCTCTCTGTGATAAATTTGTTTGAAAAGGAAAAAAAAGTATGGGATACCTACAGCCCGAGAGATTTCCTTTTGGTCGATTATGGTCTTTCCACTCATTATTGTGTTAAATCCTAGCACGATAATGATTCCAATTGAGTTTTAAAGGCACCTGTGTGTGTGATTGATTCATCAAATATGATCTTGTTCCTATCAAGATTAAAAGAGACACATGGGTGTATGATTTGATTATGTTCTCCTCGCGCGTTATATGGCTCTGTCTTTATTGAGTATTTTGTTTAAAGGGAAGTATCTACATGTTAATGTACATGTGGATATCAAGTTGGGAGCTACATGTTTTTGGTTAAAGTTGTTGTCGAATCAAGATTGGTGTCGATGATTATATTGTTGTTGACCTGTGTGTGATTAAATCGAGCTCGATTTTTGTTTGGATGATAGTTGATTATGTCAGTCAGTGTTGAAAATGCGACTGTTGATGGTTAATCCTGGGTCTATGATTATTTGATTTCTAGGGATGAATATTGGATAGGATATTTGGAATCACAATGCGTATTATATTTTGTTTTAAAAGGAAAAAGTTTAACATTGAAACATACAGGACCATGGCTCAAATGGTTATGATGTTACAGTGGAATTAGAAATGATATTTATTGTATAGGATGCACAAATTGACATAATTGAATAATTCTGGAAGATTAATTTTTTTTTATTGAAGACAACAAGCAATCTGTATGTAATTAAGGAACAATTAAATGATCTTGGTCTTGGAAGTGGATGCTTTTTGGATTGTAATTGAAATAAAGTTATGATTGATGTTTGATTTAATTTATTTTATGAACAGTATCCTTATTATTCCCTCTCATTTTCTCACGTTTTCGCTCATTATAACCCCCTCACAATCCCAAATTCAATTTTACATGCCATGTTCACTAAAATAAAACTAAAACTATGTATGGAAGTAATAAAAGATGACACAGAAATAGATGGCAGCTGATATATTTTGGTATTGTTTGCACAGTCAGTTATTTAATGAATTGTCGAGCAGTATTTGTGTTCTTACTCCCTGTCATGATATCACTTTTTCACTCATTACAATCCCCCTAGATATCCCATGAACCCTATTTCACTCCTTGCTAATTTGGCAATTATTAAATATTTTTTATGGATTGGATTGCATGGGTCTTGTGTCAATTTCTAAGCCAAACTTTGTTTCATATAAAGATAATGTCATGTGTGGTCTGTTAAGGGCTATTTGCTAATAATTTGTTGCATACAAGATGAGTTTCTTCAGCAGAGGCAATCATAGATGAAACAATAGGGGAAGAGGTAACTGGAACAAAGGGCCTAGAAGGCCCAGATTCTCAATTCATTTCGATGTCTATCCTCAGGAGTTGAACCAACTTTTTCAAGCTGGGTTCTTCAATTGGATTGGGCAAGGGATGATTCACCCTAGACTAGAGAGGCCTCCCTTCCAACCCCAAAATTTTCCTGGTATCCCTATGCCTCCCCATGTATATTTTCAACCAGAAGTTCCCAAGAATGATGGATAGCAGGAGATTGTTCACCCGACAGTCTCCCACCATTGTGGCTGGCCAAACTTTTCATTACCTCCTACTCCTCCACCTGTAAACCAAAATGCTCAAATTTCCCCTGCACACTCACCTATACAATCCTCCCATGCAATCAAACGACTCAAAACTAAGGCTCCACATGTGCAAGACAAAGGTAAAGTCGTTGCTTCCCCCTCATCTCCTTCAAGTGACTCAACAAAGTCAGTGTCCTCCCATATGCACTTGAGGGATGATTGCTCCCATGTCATTAATGAGATCAAGCCTCAAGGTTCCACCCAACCTAAGGCTATTTTTGGGAAGTCCAAATGGGAAAGAAGTGACAAAGGAAGAATTGCCTCTCAAGGTGGAAAATATGGATTTTGATTGAGGTGTTTATAATTGATTTGTTGAGGACAATGGACTGTAGAAAGTTTTGGACAACAACTATTTTTGGGGATATTGTGGATATTTACATGTTTTGGATATAATTTGAAATATTTTTTATATTTAAATTTCAAATTGTCAAAATGATTATGGGAGCCACAAGGAGGCATGTGTTTAATTAGTTGTCTAATTGTGTTTATTTTGTTAAGAAATAAAAGGGAGTCACAAGGGGTCCCACCTACTTAGTTATTATTTAATAAAAATACCCTTAATTATTATTATTATTATTATTATTACTTCCCCTAAACTAAAATTAGTTAAGTTTTAGTTAACTTAACTAAATGAGGTAGTTGAACTACTTTAACTAATTTGGAATGCATAAAAGCCAAATGAGAAGGTAGAACAAGAGGAGAATACAAGGAGAAAGAAATACTAAAGTTTTATCTTGAGTTTAATTGAGATAGTTCAGTTTTCATTCATTCTTCAGTTCATTAAAGGCCTAATTCTTTTTTTGACAGAAGGGTCCTATTGTAGACAGCAAGGTTCAAAGCTGAATCATTTCATTAAGATGCTTGTTTCAGAGGTGTTGATCTATCTTTGATAGTCTTCGTATACTTGTATGTTTATGAATTGAGTTTCATGACTGATAAAGGATATTGTGCAGAGTCAAGTGGGCAACAGTCTGTGGCAAGCTAATCCAGATTTTAAATTTCAGTTTTTACTTCTTGTCAGAGTCCTTTTGTATGGTTTTCATTGGGGATATCTAAGTTTGACCTTGGTCCATGCCCTCACAAGGATTTTTTTAAAGAGAAAGATACTTTTGATTTCTTGGAATGAAATAAAGTGATTGCTATTCTGTCTCATTTGTCTTAATCTGTGACTTGGTTACTTTTTCTTTTGATCTCCACATTTACTTTCTGCAATCTGTATATGTTCAAAAAATTATGTAAAAAATTCATATTTTGCAACAATCTTTTCATTTAAAAAATCAACCTAAGCCCTTGTAATAAATACTTGTGGATTGGGAAATACTTTTTGAGGCTATAAAACATAGGGTAATATTCCCGACTATCTTTCTTTAGCCAAGCAAGATTAAAAAATGGTTGAGTAAGATAAAATCATATATTTTCCTCAATAGGGAGGTTGTCGAGAACCTTATGAGATGAGTGTGTACAGATGGAATATTTGCGCTTTGCTTCAATATTTTTGACCTGCTTCTATTGGATATAAGGTGATTGGACTGAGGTTGTAGGGGTTGTAGTGTCCTTTTGTTCACCTTTTTAATAGATTGTGAAGAAGTTGAACTTTGTAGTATGAGATATGTTAAGCCCTAATATTGGCTCATTACCCCTTAATTGGGGCATATTAGATTAGTAATGTTATTTATTACCCCTTAATTGGGGCATATTAGATTAGTAATGTTATTTTATTTATGTCAGCTTTAGTCCATTAGTTTTAATTATACCTCCTAGTCTCCTATATATACCAAGGAGACATTTTCATTTTAAATC
>JASDQU010507773.1:28699-47951 GCA_032191745.1 Picea mariana | reverse complement strand
AGACGGCACAGGGAGAAACAACATTGCTTCCTACTGTCGTTGGCCCCCATAACATTCGACGCCAACACTCTCTCATGTTATGGTGGGTCTTACTTTGAGACTATTGCAGTTCTTTTTGTCATTTGCCGAAGACCTCTGAATTTGGTAGGGCCATCAATGCCCACATCATCATCGCTGCTTATTACAGCGACCATTGCTTGTTATTCAGAGTATGTTCATCTGCAGAATAGTCTTCTACCTTTATCATTACCGCCCCCGAGGGCGGTGCAGTTGTCTACACCAACACTTCCGTCATCTTTTTTCAGAGTTACATCACACGAGCATGGGGCATGCCCGCCTCATTTGTACACAGTTGTATATTGATTCATACACGTCTCTCAGANATTGCAGTTCTTTTTGTCATTTGCCGAAGACCTCTGAATTTGGTAGGGCCATCAATGCCCACATCATCATCGCTGCTTATTACAGCGACCATTGCCTATTATTCAGAGTATGTTCATCTGCAGAATATTCTTATGCCTTTATCATTACCGCCCCCGAGGATGCTGCAGTTGTCTACACCAACACTTCCGTCATCTTTTTTCAGAGTTACATCACACGAGCATGGGGCATGCCCGCCTCGTTTGTACACAGTTGTATATTGATTCATACACGTCTCTCAGAAGATCAAGATACCGGTTCCTTTTTCCTCCAACGGATCGTTCCGAAGGGTCCCACTATTGCTTTCCTTTACAACCACAGTCTCAGTAGAAGAAACGTTGATGGATTTCGGCTATACGTATGCTCCTAACCTCATCCATCAGGGGGCATCTGTTATCACTGATATTTCGTCTACACATGGCGACAAGAACTCCACATCATCTGCACATGGCGACAAGAACTCTACATCATCAAAATAGCAATGAAGTCATTCATGGCACTGTTCACAGCATTCCAGAAGGGTCAAAAACTATACAAAGTAACCAGAAATTGAAGGGCGCTTTACAGCAGTAGGGTGCGCGCGCGTATTCGCGGGATAAAAACGTACAACAAGCGTATGTGCGCCCGACGCGCGCCTGTCCATACAAAAAGCCGCGCATTTGCTAATACAACGCATTAATTGCCTAAGTCGGCCTCCCGACCGCTTATGGACCGGCCCCCAAGACGATTTGACCCTCAGATCAGGGTCGGTTCTGCAAATACATCGAATTTATGGCTTAAGCGAACCCTAAACTAGCCTGTGTCTACACCGGGAACTAGTTACGTGACCACCTGGAAATGGCTATAAAAAGCAGTGAAGGCTCATTTTTTCAGCAGAGAATTCAAAGTAGAGTTACGCTGTTCAGATGCTTCTAAGCCTAGTCTTTGATCACCAGTTCATCGGCTGTGTAATACCGAGTTCTCTCACCATCCATTTCTGCTCTGTTCATTTTGTAAGGAAGGCATTCAGTTGAGGATTCCCGAAGGACCTTCCGCTGGAGGGAAGAGGAACCATTATCCCTTTCTACAGCGTGTGCTTTGGTTTTCGCTAATAGATCAAGCCTTGAAACCACTGGGAACTCCCTTGTCTCACGTTTGAAGTTTTGTTTATTGTTGTAATGTTATTTGCTTTTCAGCTGTTAGATAGATTTTATTTTGTTTGGTTTTCTGTTCTCTGTTAACCCATTTTGATCCACAGAAACCTGTTCTGCCTTGCTGAGCCCAACAGGGCATGCTAGTGCTCCCATTCTTGCTCACCCGGCGACGATTCGAGCACAAACAATAACATCACCACAATCATTCATGTGAATCATTCAAAGCATTAACATTTAGCATCAGAAGCAAATAGACTGAAAGAGAAGCTAATTTCTATTAGTCAAAAAGTCTTAAGTCCATTACATCACTAGATCATAGTTACTTCATCAAAATATAATAGTATAAGGGAGCCTTGCTCAACCATCCGAACCTACCAAAGAAAATGATCTATCTATTTATAACAAAAGGGAGGCAACAGCTGGAGGTACGAGTTGGCCCCCTCCCCTTGAAAAACTATAAACATTTATTTTCTCTAACAACTTATCTAACAATCTATGCTATAAAAAAGGAAAATGTTGGTGACTAATCCAATTGAAATTCATCATAACATCACCACAATCATTCATGTGAATCATTCAAAGCATGAACATTTAGCATCAGAAGCAAATAGACTGAAAGAGAAGCTGATTTCTATTAGTCAAAAAGTCTTAAGTCCAGTACATCACTAGATCACAGTTACTTCATCAAAATATAACAGTATAAGGGAGCCTTGCTCAACCATCCAAACCTACCAAAGAAAATGATCTATCTATTTATAACAAAAGGGAGGCAACAACTGGAGGTACGATTTGGCCCCCTCCCCTTGAAAAACTCTAAACATTTATTTTCTCTAACAACTTATCTAACCATATATGCTATAAAAAAGGAAAATGTTGGTGACTAATCCAATTGAAATTCAAACTGAATTGATTCCCTTTTGTTGCGCATCTCCTTGTTTTCCATGTCTCCTTCAAAACATGTGGTTGTATTCATAATGCCAACTTCTACTTCTCCATCCTTCTTCATCATCAATTTATCCAAAAGTTGTTAGCTTGGTCCTCCTAGATCCCTGTTCTTTATTGGCATCTTCCTTGGGTAGCAAAACTGGGTAGCACACTACAAGGAGAAAAGGTAGCACCTATAGGTAGCGTCACTATGCTGCATATGTGTACAAAATCGACTCTATGTGAAATATTAGGTAGCGCCTGTAGGTAGCCCCTCTATGCCAACCTTTACCCTCTGTGAAATATTCAGTAGTGCCTCTGTGTTGTGCCCGTGTGTTGCGCCTGTGTGCCAATTATTTTCCCTCTGTGTAATATTAGGTAGTGGCATTGGGTAGTGCCACTTATGCTACATATTCAATCCTTGAACATGTGCAGATTCATTTATGGTTTTTCATGATGAAAAAACCGTTTTAATCAAGATCCTTGACTGCACAATAGGTAGTGCCTTCTACCAATGGGGAAGCTAGTCACTTAGCAAAAACCCAAAACCCAAATAGTTAAGCGCTTAGAAGCCTATATAGATGGCAGAGATAATATATTCATATTGGTTAACCCTCCCAAAAATATGCATCCTCAAAAATGGGGCTTACCCTTACCAGCTATTTTGTAATTTTGAAACTTAACCTCATACTCTTTCTAGTAGAAAGAGGATCTTCAATTGACACAACAGACTTCTTCTTCTTAGCATTGACAGGCTTCTTTGGTGTAGTTGTGCTCTCCTTAGCTGTTGTTTTTTCATCTTCAATGGAAGCTTCAACCAACACCTGTAGATTTCTTTGGGCTATCTCATCTCGAAAATTCTTCAGCTCTACCTTTAGCTTCCTACTCTGAGATTGGAATCCTTTGTTCTGCCTCTAGAGATTCATTAGCTGTCTATGAAGGGGTTGGTCCCTCATTGCTAAAAATATTTCAAAGTAAAGGGTGTGACTGTAACCATCCATGAGCTCTTTCATCTGAGCCAAGTTGACCTTATCTTATTCTTTAAGACGAGCTATTTCTTTTCTTGCATCTGTAAGTTGCTTGAAAAGTCTTTTGTAGGTCTCACTGTTAGGAGGAACAATGGCATGTACAGTCTCACTAGGATTTTTCTTAGACTCCTCTTTCTCCTGCATGGGAAGTGTCTTGTCTACCTCATCAGGTTCCTTGATGACTTTACTTTTATTCTTCTTTCTTAGCATAGGGGTTTCATCTTTTCCTTCAATAGGCTTCTCAATGCCTTTCTCAGAGGTTTCA
Source organism: Picea mariana (assembly GCA_032191745.1). NCBI lineage: Eukaryota > Viridiplantae > Streptophyta > Pinopsida > Pinales > Pinaceae > Picea > Picea mariana. The sequence goes on along the minus strand of JASDQU010507773.1, from coordinate 44,181 downwards.
TTTTTACTCTTCAAAGGTATTTTAGTACCTTTATCCTTACCCTTTTGTACAGGGGTTTCTTGTTTCCCTTCAGTAGGCTGATAACTACCTTTACCCTTCTTCCTCTGAACAAGGGTTTCTGATTTTTCCCCCACAGGATTTTCAATGCTCTTACCCTTCTTATTTTGAATAGGGGGCTTAGGTAAGCACTGCTCTTTGAAAATATCCTTAGGAATTAATGACCTTTTGAAAGGTCTTTTACTTTTGATTTCAACTGTTGGAGGAGAAGAGGGAAAGAGGATCTTATTCCCTTTATTGGATGCATCTTTGGTAGAAGAAGGAACCTCTTCTAACCCTGGTGGAGGAGGTGGTAAAAAATCTCTATGTGGAGAAGGACAAACTTCCTCCTCGGCCTCTATGACCTTCTTGTTGATCTCTGGAACTTGAATAGGGGTTCTTCCCTTTCTCTTTCTACCGGTCCCTTCTTTAGAAGTACTAGTGGGTGATAAAGTACTTGCCTTATGTGATTGAGGAGTTGGTGCTAGATCCAACTTGAAATGAGAGGTAACCACAAAATGTTCCCATGAAATAAGGAACATTCATCTCAACCTTACCAGTAAAATGTAGCAACAACCTTATATGGTATTGGTACAAGGTGTTGAATCTCCCTTCACAAGTAAAATATCTTTGTATTATCTTCAGTAATCTGTCAAATAGTTTAATTAGTTGATGCCTTGGTATACTTTTGGACAAGTCATTGACTTGATATTCAGGTTTAAAAGGATCTTTTGCATAGGCTGAACTCAAAGCCATGGATTTGAACCACCTTTCACTTGTAATGGGGATCCCTGTTGTTGCTAATATATAGGCTTCAGTAATCTCAAACTCCAAATCACCAACCTTGGTTTTCTTGCCATCAAACTGTAGTGCAAACTATCTTGCTACCTCTGGATGGCCTCTCTTCATGTTCTGACAAAAAGAGAGGCACCCTACTCTTTTAAAGGCCTCTCTTGCTATGGGTTCTATATCAAAAAGATGCATGTCCATCGGTTATGTTCTGACCACCTTGCCACCTTTGCGTGTCTTCCTCGATTGAGGAGTCTCCATGGCTCAAAATGAGGGATTTTAAGAAGTTTAAGGGATGGTAATGATCAGGAAGGATTTGAAATAGGGCTTCAAATAGATAAGGTTGACTCTTTAGACAGATTGATGCTGGTAAGCCAAGCTAGACTTTCTAGGAATTAAACCCTTATGCTTGTACAAGTATTTTGGAGTGTAAACAGTGAGGAGGTTGTCTAAATTTAGCCCTCTGCAATTGAGTGAAATGCCAAACCCCAAGGTGAAAGGAAGAAAGGAAAACAGAGTTGGTTTGAGCAGCACCTCTAGGTAGCGCAATGCATACACAGAGGATAGGCTATTTACAAGATTGTGACTTTAATCGTTAAAGAAAACAACAGTGGTGAGACCATAGATACAAGAAAAGAGATTTACAGGTCCAAAGAGGAGAAAAACAAGGTTACCATGCAAATATGGATCCCTTACTACTGTGTAAGCTTAGAAAAAGGGAAACCCGAGCACAAATTTCCTGTGAAAATTAATACGCAGAGGAGGTAAAATGGGAAACCTATGCAATGGACACCTGTTGAGATCTTCAACACAATCTTAGGATAAAATTTGAGAAAACCTCTTCCCTAGAATATTTCTCAGCATTGGATTTGGTTGACATGCAGTCACCTGATCAGAACTTACAAATTTGTGTAGTGCAACACTGTTGAGTATTTCAAATTAGAAACCATTACCAAAGCTCATAAATGCAAGATCCTTGAAGGCATCTTTAACTGACTTCTGGCACTGAAAACAAGGGACATGACATCAGTCATGGAAATCATGGATCGAGGTGGAAGTGTGATGAATGTGATAGGCTCTATGGAATTGCCTGATGAGTAGGAAGCACATCCACTTCAAAATGTAATTAGAAAGGTAAGCGAGGATGTTGAGGTATGCCTATGAGGTCATGAGTGAGGAGAGAGGAGTGTCACATCAATCTAGTCATGGGAGGGATCGACCTAGGGAAAAATCATGAAGGGGACCAAAATAAAACATGAGATAGAAATGGATTAAGGATCAAAAATCAATTTGAGGATCAAATTAGAGCTAAGACTCAAAAAAATTAATCATCAAAGGGGTCCTACCAATCATAAATTTTAAAGGGATGAGACCTTAAAATAAAAAATTAAAATCTAAGGCTTAAAAAGGATTGCAAACAAACTAAAAAGACCCAAGGCAATTTATTGTGATAACATTGGCTCCACAGGGGATGGCATACCCCCTGTGGGCTGACAAGAATGAGTAGATACAGTGACTTATCCTAGGGCTATGGGGCCAGTTATTGAAACAAAAATAAAAAGAGAATGATATTGACAATGACATGAAGAGCCACTCAAGCCTCAAGAAAAGTACTTTTTTAGGAAATGCCCATTGACGGGGCCACCAAAAACCTCTTCATTCTCCATATTCTACAACTTGAAAGTGTTATTAGAGAATACCTTAGAGATTTTGAAAGGACCGATCCATAAATATTCAAATTTATCGTGCTTTCCTTTATCATGCTTTGGTGCATCCCATTTGAGCACTAGATCACCCAATTGAATGTCCTCTTTTCTCACCTTTTTGTCGAAATCCTTCTTAATCTTCAGTTGATGGTCAGCTGCTTTGTCTACAATCTTCTCTTGGGTCTGTTGCACTTGAACCAACTGCTGAATTCTTCTGATCATATAATCAGGTTCCCCTTGATAATCTTGGAAGAATTTTTCCACAGGTAAGGCAAGCTAAGAAGGAAAAAATACCTCAACTCCATATACCAACTGGAAAGGGGAAAGTCCCAAGGACCTTTTCACTATCACTCTGTCAGCCCATAGAGAAAATTTGAGTTTCGAATCCCATGCCTTTTTGTTATCCTCTAACAACTTTTTAATGATCTTTATAATGCTTTTGTTCGAGGATTCTGCAAGCTCGTTTCCTTGTGGATAGAAAGGGGTGGAATGAATCAAAGTGATCCCAAACTGTTCACAGAACTGAATTAATGGTTCAAATTTGAATGATGCAACATTATTAGTGACGATTCTACCAAGACACCCAAACCTTGCTATGATGTCTTCCAGGAAACCAATGATCACTTTATGTGAAGCATTCCTTGTGGGAATAACTTTGATCCATTTAGTAAAGTAATCTGTATCACTCAATATCCATCTATGTTGACCATTGGAAGTGGGATGGATTTCCCTGATAAAATCTAGGCCTCACTACTGGAAGGGTCCTGAGGCTACCACAAGCTTCAATGGAAAAGACTTAAGCTATGGTTTTCTGGAGAACTTCTGACACTTATCCCAGGCTTTGATATTAGCACAAATGTCAATGAACAAACTGGGCAAAAAGTACCCAGCTCTGAGGATCTTGTATGCCATGGTTCTCTAATAATGATGCCCCCCACATAAACTGTCATCAGAATCAAACATAAACTTTTGGGCTTCTTGGGGATCTAGGCATATCAAAAAAACTCCTAATGGATCCGTCCAATACAAAATTTTATCAACAAGGAAATAATTTATTGATTTGAGTTTTAAGGCCCACACCTTGTTCTTTTCCATACCACTTGGGGGCTGTAAATTTTGCAGAAAAAATATAATGTTTTTGTACCAGCTGGAATTGTCCAATGTAGAAATGACTTGAGGACCTTTATCATTCACCTCAACATGCTGATTTTCTGAACATGAGTGAATGAAATTCACCCCCAATGTTGAGCAATTTGATTCAGCCAAGAGCTTGGCCAAACCCTGGCCTTTAAACAATTTTGTGGGCCTAATCTCCAAATCAATTTCAAGTAGTTTAGCAATCCACTTGCTTCTTTTTCTGTCTATATTAAAGTGTGTTCCTTGGTCGCTCATAAAAACTCTTGGGCACCTGAATCCGGTGATTACTTGCTCAAATAGGATGTGTGCAACTGTCTCTGTGCTGCAGTCTTTTACTGGTGTGGCTTCCACCCATCTTGTTAGGTATTTCATCGTGGTGATGATGTATTTTGCCCCTGTTCTTTTGGCTAGTGGGTTAATTGGTCCCACAAAGTATATTGCCTATTTATCAAATGCCTGTAATGTCATTTGCGGTCGTAATGGAATATTGTCCCTTCTGTTGGGTTTGACTACCCTTTGACAGACATTGCATATCTGATGGTACTCTTTTGAGTCTCTGTGGATCGTTGGCCACCATAATCCTACGCGGTAGATTTTCCTGCATAATTCCCTCCTGCCATTCCCTCGTGGGATTCTACTAAAATTCTTGGTTGTTCATGCTCTAACACGTACCTTTGAAAGATGCTATCTATGCCCATCTTGTATAGATGTCCTATGATCAATTGATAGTCAGTTGCGCAGACTACCGGGCTTTTCTTCTGTGCGGTGGTATATTCTTGCGGCATGGTACCTATGCTCAAGTACTGCATGATCTCTACAAAGTAGTCATCAACAATCTGTACTGAGAATAATTGTGCATCCAAAAAGTTGTCTTCTAAGTTCATGGGTTCTTCTCCATTTGTGACCCGTGAGAGGTGGTCAAGTCTTGCATTCAGTTTTCTTGGTTTGACTATTACTTCGAAGTCAAATTCTTTAAATAACAATAACCATCGATAGATTCTCCCCCCCAACATTGGCTTGTTGACTAGGTATTTCAGGGCTCAGTGATCTGTAAACATCTTAAAATATTTTCCCAATAGGTAATGTCTAAACTTCTGTAGTGTGTAAACCATAGCTAGGCCTTCTCCTTCCATCATGCTATAATTTTGTTCTGAGTCTGACATTTTTCTTCTTGTGAACACTATCGGGTGATCCAAGTCTCCTACTCCTGGTTGCGCTAAGATATCTCCAAGCGATATCATTGATGCATCTACATGCACATGAAATGTCTTTTCCCAGTCTGGAAATACTAATATTGGTGCAATAACCATAGTTTCCTTCAAAGTGTCCAGACCATGTTGACATGCATCCTTCCATTGATATTTTGTATCTTTCCTTAGCATATTTTCCATTGGTGTTTTGATCTGCGCATAGCCTTTCATGAATTTTCTGTAGTATCCTATGTGGCCTAACGTTGCTCTTAGTTGGCGAACTGTTTTTGGTGTTGGTAAGCTAACAATGACTATGACCTTTATCGGATCCACTAGTAAGCCTTGTTTTCATACTATGCGGCCCAATAGTATCCCAGACGGTGTTCCAAATATGCATTTCTTGATATTCAGTGATATCTGGCACTATTTGCATCATTCCAACATTAGTGGTAACAATTCCACATGGTGTTTCAACAGACTGTAAACTATCCAATCATCTAGGTATACTTCAAGAAACTGATGGATGAATTCCTTAAATGCTGCGATGATCACTCCAGAGAATATGGCGGGTGCATTCTTTAGTCCAAATGGCATGACTATGTACTGATAAGATCCCCATTCCACCGCAAACGTGGTTGTGTGTCTATCCTTTTGTGCTATCTTAATCTAATGGTAGGGTGAGAATCCATCAGTGAATGAGTAAGCTTCATGTCCCCCCACATTCTCTAATATTTCATCCGTAAATGGTGTAGGGAATGGGTTGTGTAGGCATGCATCATTCAACTTCCTCAAGTCGATGCATATCCTGATCCCTCTTCTTTGTTTCTTGTCCTATACTACCATCGGGCTTATCCATTCTAATTCCTCAATTGGTTCAATGATGTCGGCTTTGAGCATCCTATCTATCTCATCTTTAACTTTCTATTTATATATGTGGTTTAGTATGTAAGGTCATTGTTTAATAGGTCTCGCATCAGATTTGAGTGGTATATTCATTTCTCCTAATTCTTCAACTATCCCCTTCATCTCTGCAAATGTTGTGGGAAAAGGTTGCTATATTTGCGCAACAATTCTATGATGATTTCTAAGGTCTACTCATCCCAATAATCTCCAATGATAGCTATTTTAGGATGCTCAGTGGTTCCAATGTTAACCTTCTTTATCTTGATTGACACGGAAATGACTTATGATTCTATGGGTGGTCCTTCCACATCTCTTTCTCCTTCGACTTCTTCAATATGAATATTGCGTGGGTAATCTTTGTCTGGTGCTTCCTCCTGTACATGGTAACATGACAGTAGTTCCTTGACTATCTACTTATTCCACTGTTGTTCTTCTATAATAAGTTCTATTTCTGGTTCTTCAATGAATATGATTCCTCTGATCCGTTTCAGAGCTGCATCTATGTTGGGGTTCTCATGCTCGAATGAGAAAGTGATGGTAAAGTCCTGTTGCAATGTCGTCCATGTTGTAGTTCCTTTGCTCAATTCCTGGTCTATATACCAGTTCGTTGGTATGCCCTCTAAAGTGTGAATGAAGTGGTGAGGCCATTCTTTTTGGGGTGTCATTCTCCACAGCATTTTTCACTCCTCCAATTGTTTCGCTGGTGTCCCTAGTCCTTCATATTTTTGTTGTTTGTTATCTGCCTGTTCTTCGCCAAACCATATGTGTAGTAATCACTTACATTGATACCAGTCTGTGATAGTCTCCTTGTGTGCACCCCACCATCTTGTGGGTCTGGCCTTGAGTGATAAATCTAGTGATAGTAGCCTATGGTTCTCTAATACTTCGTCTTCATATTGTGTCAAGATTTTTTCAAAATAATTTAGTCCATGGAAACTAGGTGGTTCTCTGATTTCTATACCTATCCACCATACTGCGCAATCTATTCTTGCATATCTTCTCATGGATACTTTGTGTAGTCTCTGTTGCTAGTTTTCTAACCTGGTGTCTGAGTCTGTTGTGGATGAAGTAATGCTATACCAACTAAGTACCATGTCTGTAGTTGGGTTTACTTAATCCTCATCGTGCATATTTGTTCTATACAACTGGCCGATATCCTATAAGTCCAGGCAAGTGGGTTCTATGAACCTCTCCCCTTCTGATGGATCTAGTGGTGCTATGACCTTGTAATCTCCAGATTCAAATGCCATTTTCCTTGTTTTCAAGTTAATTATGGCCTGGTTGTCAAAAACCCAATCTAGACCGAGTAGTGTCAGGTACAGTGTTGTTCCATCAATTATTTCGATGACTTCAAATTCTTCTTTCATGCGCACTCCATCAAGATCTATTGTTACTCCTTTCAGTCTACCTATTGGTAGGACTCTATACTGGTTTGCTAGTTTTAATTGGACATTTGAGTATCCTAATGTTGGCTCTCCCATGCATTGCTAGGTCTTCTTGGGTAGCACATTCACTTTGGATCCTAGGTCTAGTATAATGTCTCCCATATTGAGATCCCCAATGTTAGCATTTAGTCTAAATTCCGTACTTGTTCTTCTTCAGGTGTGTAGGTGATTGACAGTTTTTGGTTATAGCTTTTCTTCTGTCTCGCTACTACATTTCTCTAGCATGTTTTGCAATATTTTCACAGATGAAGGATCACTTAGTACTTTTACACATGATTGAAAAAACCCTTTGATTGTACTTACTTGTCCCTTGGGTTTCATTTCATTGGTATGATACAGTGATGGTGGCATCTCATATTTTGAGACTTCCTTGACTGGTTGCGCAGTTGAAGTTGATGCTATGTCCTCCTTCTGAAATTCTTGTCTGGCTTCCCTAAAAGTATCCTTTTCTTTAAGCATGCCGAACTACTTCTTGGGGTGAGTTTTCTTCTTTATCCATTGGTTCTATGCTCGTTCCTATCAAACTATGTCATTTCCTGTTTTTGTTCCTCTATGAGTGACTAGGTTGATGTTCCATCCGTCATCCCTTGCTTCCACTGAAATCCACTAAACATTATGATTGTTTTGGTTCCTCTTTTCTTGAACCTTTACTAGTAGTGTCGGAAATTCCTCTGTATTGTGGTCCGATGCACGACAATACATACAAGTCACTAGAGGCAGTGGGTATTCCCATGCATAATGTCCTGGTTGCTGACAATTGTGACATGTGACTAGTCCTCTACCATGTCTGAAGCCTCCTCTGGCTTGTCCTGCTGCTTTGTAGTCTACGTGATCACCTCTTGGTGCATTATAATGTGGTGCCTGATTATACCATGTGGTATTGTACTAGGGCTGTGTCGGGTTGTACTATGGCTACACGTTATTGTAGGGTTGTTGCGTAGTATTATACTGCTTCTATGCAATGTTGTATGGGGTTAGGGCTTGGTTGAACTAGGGTGTTTCTTGCCCAGTCATCATTTCAGCCTATACTCTATATGCATCTGATGTTTTTTCCCGCATCAACTCCATATTTCTGCAATCTTTGTCATCGTGGCCCACTGACTTACAAAAGGTGCAATATGAATTCTTTGGAACTGTCTGGTATTTCTGCATCATCGTGTAGTGGTAAGGGTCGTGACCCTATTTCTTGCATATTGTGCACCATAATCCTTCCTATGGTAGTGGGTTTGGCATACCTGTCACCATATACTGTGCGAATGTTGGGCATTTGTTCTTTTGGTGTCCTTCCATTCTGCATGTGTTACACCAAAAAGCTTCTCATTTTTCCTTGTTCTTATTCTGGTTCAACTGAAATGTTACATTCTTCAAAGCCTCCTTCAATTCCTCAATAGTTGGGTTTGTTTGATAGTATTGGTTGTCTTCCACTTGCAAGGGTGCCTGCAGAGCCTCTATCTACGTCTGAAACTTTTGTTGTCGTAAGGGATATTTTAGATGTGGGGGTAGTGAGTTGTCAAATAGGTGCCAGTGTTGCATCTCGATCATAAGGTATTTTAGTTTTCCCCTTAGTCGCTTGAATCTCTGATCAATCTCCCATACATATTCTCCTAGTTTCTGCCTTATCTCGATCATCTTGTTCATGTACTGATCCTCTGAGCTCGACTTCTGGAACTCATTAATCAATAGATTCTTAATGTCTGCCGGTGTCCTCTTCGTCCCAGGGGAACTGTTTGTGTCTAGACTCATGTACCATTCTAGTGTGTAGTCTATTAGCGTGATCACTAACTACGTGAATTTGGTATCTTCATCAGTGATCTGTTTTGCCTCCCAGATCTTTGCAAAAATGAACAAGTTCTTCTCAAGATCTTTTGTTGCTTCTCCTCGAAATTCTAGTAAACTGATAGTGGGATCGTGTCCTACCATTCTAAATACTGAACTGCCACCTCCACCACACGGTGTAGATACTTGAATAATACTGCATGAACTGGTTCCTTCAGTTGTTTCTCCTACGGTAGATGTACTTCTTGTTGTCAGACTTCCTCCGAAATTCGGTTGTCTAAATGGTGGTGCTCTCTTTGGTTATTAGTCGCACATGGGTTTATGGGTTCCACACTGACATTAATATGGATAGGATGGATGCCTTCTCCTCCCGTTCTTGGGCCTCTTGTTTTCCTCTCATAAGTTGCGCACAATATTTCCTCAATCTGCTCCACAGCCCAGAGATCCTCTACCTCTTCCTCATCACTTTCCAAGCCTTCCCTCACGTCTACGACTCTCTTCTTGGTATTCACCTTATATTGGTAGGTTACTTCGCTACGCGTCATCCTTGATGACACCAAGATCTACTTAAGTTGGTCGTCATCCATCAAGATCAGGTCCAAGAGTTCCTCCTCCTTCTTGCCTTTATCCTCACCTTCTTCCATTTATCCTCTCTCTCTGTCAGTGCTTCCCCCCCTTCCCCCATGCACGCAGGGAAGTATAGCTGTCTGATTCCATTGTCATTACACCTTTTTTATATAACAATATTTTAATAGAAGTATACAGTGATCGAATGTACCTTCCTCGAGGTCCACATAGAAATTATTTCTCTCTGCGCTATATGACTTCGCGGTGTTGATTGAAAACTCTGTGATGAAGCTTGCCATAATATTGTCAAGCCAAAAGTCAACTGCGTGGGTGAATTTGTTGTTCACCTACTGTAACTGCTCAACTTGTACTAGGGTCCAATCTAGTTGTCAAATCCGATTCGTCGTGTGGTTATCTTTCAACCTTAGTATCCACTCCTGCAGTAGGTGGGGAAAATCATAGAAAAATACTTTGTTTAAATCCGTAAGCATGTATTTATACAAATATTGTCGATGTCTGATGCTAGGGTTTCTATTGTATTTCTAGGAAAACTCTAGCTCTTTGGTTCTCAACCAGCCTTCAATTTCTGCTTTCGTGGGGTTCCGAGGTCTCAACATTCCCTTCTAGTGGCTCAGTGGTCTTCTTGTTTCCCTCATTGTTTTCTCCTACACTCTATCTCATCTACTCAGTCCTCTCTTGTTCCTCTTAACAAAACAACGAAACCATTTGTTGGTTTTAACTGCTCTCTTCTACTATCTGAGTTGTTGACCCAAGGTTCATATCTTTCAGGTTACCAACAAAGCCTCTAAAACTATCACCCCCCCTTGTTACGAGGGAAAAACTCTCTATGGCCAAGGGTAAACCAAAACAGATAGGTATGACTGCATAAATCAACTCAATTCCATTGTATGATATATAAACTAATGTGCAAGATAAGAAAGAGGCCTACCTTGATCCAACGTTTGATAATGTTCCACCATTGAGCACTTTGAACCAAATCTTTATACCTGCAATAAGTTCTTAACAAACAAGCAAAGTAAGTATATAGTGATAATGTAAATGGGTTAGCACATAAGATAGCATAATCCATTAATAAACATTACAAACATGCCCATGGATAATAATCATATATTTTCACGATACCAATAGGATGGGAAAGGACTATTTCTATTAATAATTGATCAACAAAAGTGTCAACATTACAAACTTCCGTGTTGGCATGGTTCGAAACCAAGGAACAAAGTTCCTTCCAGCTGGGTCTCCACCACTTCAATCCTCTACCAAAGGCAATCTCAAAACAGAGAGACAATGAGATCCTCTCAACAATAGGGAAAGATCTTGGGGGATGAACATTGTTTTTAGACTTGAGGGACAAAGGGATGTCGACTCAATATGAAGTAATTTCTCTAGAGTAACTTTTATCTCAATGTTGAATGCTTTCTTCTCTTTTCCATAGCTCGAAAGTTTGCTCTTATAGCCTTCAAAATGTAATTGAAGGGCCAATTTGGAACATTTCCAGTATATGGAAGGCCAAGGATTAGAGATCTCTTGTCATGACATGGAAACCCAACTCCATTTTTATATTTTCTAGCACAAATCATAATGTACACGCACTGTAGTGGAGTCACCTGTGTATACACTTGTTGTATAGCTGATAGGGCATGTATATGTGGAAAAATGTTTATTTTTATCTCTGGATTTGTCAAAAAGAGATGATAAGTCTGCATAGGGAAATGGAAAAAGGCGCTATGTTCAATATAGCAATGGTGAGGCAAATATTTCTATAATAGATGCCCCCTAATGTGTGAGATAAGAGGAGTATCTTCGATGGCTGAAATACATTATAAATAACCTAGGAGTGGAGTGGTAGAGAACCAGCTGGATGAAATCGATTGCCCATTACCTTTTGTACTGACTTTGCATACATGGATGCCAAGAATACAATGCAAATCCATGCAGAAAATATACGAAGTAAGTGGTTGTGGCCATGAATAGGAAGATACAATTGCGGTTATATGCCAAAAGTTGTCATAGTCACGAACAAGGCCCAGTGAAAACCAGTCTCAAAATCAATCTGAAGATATTTGTATACCATGGAGTACAATCTAATCTCCCATTATCACTAAAGTCAAACACGTGTTGGTCCAATGAAAGGGAGGCAACAACTTAGGAAAGTTGCAGCCACAAAGTGATGTCTTCAAGTCTTCTACACTATCTGCCAAGGGTGCAATTCTACATCATGTGAATAAAGGAGTTGAGGTTAAACATAATGAGACATTGTTTGATTACCAGTCATTGAGGTATACCATTAACAAATGTGAGACAACCTACCAATAATGAAATTAGGTATCAAGGCACCGAGTACATTCCTACAAGTGTGAACAAAGGAGTCAGTGTCGAACACTTAAGAAATCCATTGATCAGGAGACATTGATGTATTCCCATTGTCAATGGTGAGAGAGCCTACCACTAATGACTGCAAGTCTCAAGGTACCAATAAAACTCTAGGTATCGTATCCAAAATAGATGAGCTGAAGTCGATGGAAAGAGACCCACTGAAAGGAGAACATTAAGGCATCTCTCATTAGTCAGAACGAGGAACAAAGCAGGAGCTTCGTGATTTGGTGGATATTGGATGAAGAACATGTTCACAAACCAACGACCCTGTGCGTATTTTGTGTGTATCAAATGAAAGAGGTACACGAAAAAGACCCTATGAATAGTAGTCGATGATGAAAACTGCTGACACAGGTGAGGAAACCATCAATAAGGCTAATGGCATCCAAGACACTACAAGAATCCCAAAGTGTGAATAGATGTCTTGCCATCGAACACAAGGGAAACCACCCACAATGACCAATGATGAAATGTTGATTGTTGGGTTCAAGGTGACCTACCGATGATGCAAGTAGGGCCAGGGTGCATGATAAGACCATAGTATCATGTGATTCTGAGACAAACTAAGGGTATGGCCGACATGTAAAGTCAAGATTTCTGAGGAGTGGCCGAAGTAGGTTGTGAGACTTCCTTTGAACAAGATCATGAGACATGTGGGATACTCTGGTAGCATAGACTTAATGATGTGATGATTAGATGCAGGAGACATCAATAACGTTCTCTATAGTGACTGGAAGAGTAACAAGTTGGTAGACAAAACTCTGTAACGAGATCAGCTTCCTAAGGCCATGCTAAAACCCAAAATTATGATGACACAAGGACTCAATAATTTTTTGCTATGTTCAAAGGTGACACGACTGCTGCTAATTATAATTATGTACTCCCTTCTCTCCCTTATTTTTTTTTTTTTTCATAATAAATGAATGTTATGATACAAAGGAAGGAGGAAACAAGTGTCACAAGTAAGCAAAAATAGTTCTAGCAGTGGAACGTACCTATGCTTAATGCAAGGAAATCCATGCGGGAGATGGACACTCAGGGTGATGTTTCCTCCAGGGTATAGGGTGTCAAATTGTGAAGGATATAAACAAGGATCTACTTGGTTGAGGATGCAAAATTTCTTAGGCAGCAGTTTATAATGCAAAGTGAGAACCGACTAAAGTCTCAATACTACAAGCAAGGGCATGAGATGCAATCACAACTTAACGCCAAAAAATATCCTTTTTTATTTCTTGTAGTCTACTTGGTGTGAAAAAGGGGTAAATTTGTGCCAAATAGACATCTTTTCAAATCCAATTTACGAGTGTGAAAAAGACAAGTTCACTCTGCAATATTTTCCATTTTTGATAACAAGTTGGAAAAGAGATTAACTAAGAATCATGACCTTTTAAATCCAGTTTAATGAGTGTGAAAGGGACAAATCACTTGGAAATATTTTCAGTTTTTTGACGAGTCGAAAAAGGGCTTAACTAAGACTTGTTAGGGAGATTCTAGGTGGAAAGTCATGAGGGAGGCCAAGGCTCCCGTGCAGACCTTTTGTGGAATGTTCATATCTTACGAAGAACCAACACAAGCTCAAGAAGACCCAAATCTCTCCAAGTCGAGGAGGACAAAGTGCTAAAAGAGGTTATCATCTCTGTGTTATATCAGATAATTTCTTTTTCTGGAAAAGACATAGGCGGAGGCATTGGATACCCCACAAGACCATCCCAATCAAAGGGAACCTCGTCAAGACTTGGAGGGAGAGAACTCAAGAAGAGTAAAACTCTCTCTTGTTTAGAAGGTGAAGTAATATAAATTCTAAGGACATGGCATAGAAGGTATAGAACAAGAACCAGAAGAGCGAGATCGACCAAAAATTGCATTGGCGTGACCGCTTCCTTAGACTTTTCACTCTCTGAGAGAAGAGTGGGGTTGATCGAATATTTCATCGATATGACCACTTCCTCAACCATTGGTTGAATAGGATGCAATACAACAAGTTCAAGAGGTGCATCACCCCAAAAAATAAGAGTGTTGTCGTTCGAATATTGCATCAACATGAACGTTGGTTGAACAATATGTGAGACAACAAGGTCAAGATATGCATCACCCGCGACCATAGGAGAGGTGTCGGTCGAATATTGCATCGACACAACCATAGGTTGAATGGGATGTGAGACAACAAGGTCAAAGGATGCATCAACCCCTAAAGGGAAAGAGGTGTCAGCCAAAGATTGCATCAACATGACTGTTGTATCAACCAAAGAAGGAATGGAGTGTTGTGAAACCATAGATGCCTCATAACCTGAAGGGGCCTTAGATGAGACCCACGCTTCTGGTATCCCGGTAGTGATAGGACACAAATGAGTAAGGTGACTTCCTTCATAAATCCTGCAAAGGAATCTAGGCTTACGTCTAAGACATATAGGATTCTCAATCATATGAATTCCCCCAGCATGACTTTCAATGGCTGGTGACATGCTCCCATCATGACTTGCAGAGGCTAGTAGCAAATCTCCAACATGACTAGCAGAGGTTGGTGATGGATCCCCAACATGACTAGCAAAGGTTGGTGATGGATCCCCCAACATGACTAGCAGAGGTTGGTGATGGATGTGCAGTGTGAATAACAGTGACTAGACATGTGCCCCCAGCATGAATTGCAGTTGCTAGTTGCAGGTCTTCAACATGACTCGCAGAGGTTGTCGACCAATCTCCAACATGACTAGCAGAGGTTGGTGATATAATGCCAGTATGACATGTAGTGACTGGACTTGCGGCAATGGTGAATTATGACATTTGAGATGAAGTTCCAAGGAAAGATTGGTTCTAAGAAATTGCAGGTCAGGAAGGATCCTGGTTTACACCCTGTCCTTGTCCAATAAGATAGCATCCTCTTCCATATTGATTCATAAAGGGTTGTAAGGGAATTGAAACTGAGAAAGCCACTTGTGAAGATAAAGTGACATGACATGGGTTACTCATGTGAGGATATATGTTTCCCCTGGATGAAGGAAATTCATGAAGGGGGTTTCCCATACTACAAAAATAACTTCCCCCAGATGAAACACCAGAGGACAGATGGAGGTCATCCATGGGAAAAATTTTCGTAGGAACTGACATGGTGGAAGAAGGGTAAGTGGACGGAGTGTAATAAGTAGAATGATTGCATAATTGGGCACTTACTTCTCGCATAATGGATTCATAGGAAGTAAGATTCCAACCTCCTACCGTAAGAGGTGTTTGAAGGATATGACTCCCACCAAACCGAGAGGGATAAGAAGGAGGCATCATGCCCCCAGACCCAAAACTTGTATTCACATAAGGAGGTGAGACAGAGGATAGAAAGTGCGACGACATATCATACATACCATGAGAAAAATGATTAGAGACCCAAGGCATTGACTGGGTACCATAATTATGTATACCATTATAAAAAGCGAACGGATTTTCCCCCATGAACATCATGGGGGGGGTAGCAGTGAATGAGGGAGAAAAAGGAACTCCACTATCCATGATAATAAAGACTCAACACGAAATCCTATGGTCAACTA
>JASDQU010507773.1:6616-28687 GCA_032191745.1 Picea mariana | reverse complement strand
AGGATACAAGAAGAAAAACCCCTGCAAGTAACCTATGAGATACCTAAGTCAAGCAAATAATAAACCACTGTATAACTGATGCATAGGCGAGAAGTCGTAAGTCCAGATCACCGTATGGGTAGGGTAGCAAAGCCCAAAACCTTTAAAGCACTGCCTCTCATAGAGGTATGGGTACTGGCAAGATCCCCAAATACGAATAAATCCATAGAAATATCTCTGATGCTAGGTGAGTATCCAGGGGTTATCCCTTCAAATAACTTTGCATGACCTCATGATTAACTCCAGTGTGAGCGGAACCTCCTGATATTACCAACTATACAATGGATTTATCAACTCCCTATCTCAGACACATATGTTGATTTAATTTCCTTGGAGAAGTTTACTCACAAAATCCTATTCCAAGGCACTAAATCCTAGGCTAGTTTGTGCA
The DNA here is from genome assembly GCA_032191745.1 of Picea mariana. Classification (NCBI taxonomy): domain Eukaryota; kingdom Viridiplantae; phylum Streptophyta; class Pinopsida; order Pinales; family Pinaceae; genus Picea; species Picea mariana. The sequence continues at coordinate 28,257 of JASDQU010507773.1, read as the reverse complement.
CCCTAAAAATAAAATCACGACTAATCAATTATAGTTTAAAGCATAAATTTTATTGGTCATAATTACTCAAAAGGGTATGGAAACAAAACTCATGATGTTATGAATTTGCAAGAGATAAATATGAATATAATGCAAAGTCTACCTTTAACTTTTCAATGAATGATATGCTAATAAAAACAGTACAATTTTCAATTTCAACTCTGCAATTCAGAAGTAAAATGCAATCTTTCGCTAAATGTACTAAGATAATGATAAAGTTTCAAAGAAAAAAATGTTAACCAATTCAAAATGCCTATTTTTTTGTATTTTCAATATATTAAAGAGAAAATGCATGGACTGAAAAGAAACCTGATATATAAATTCTACTGTGTATAAACGAAATAACTCAAGAAGAATATCAAGCAGCCAAGCAAATAGCCCAGGTTTCAAGGCCAAACCAAAAAATGAAAAACAATGAGAAAGACTATGCCCATAAATTCAACTCCCAACAGGCTTCCTATCAACCTAGAGAAGATCAACAGGCACTATAAAGACCTAAGAAGGCTCAACAAACATCAAAACTCACCCAGCAGTCACTAAACCAAGAAAACAAGCAAGGAAAAGTGGTATACGTGACTGTTCAAGGGAATAGTGCATATATACGCAACTTGCAGAGATGCAACACGCATGTGTACAAGACTGTCAAGGCAAAAGGAGTGTATAGGCTTTAAAACAAGACTAGGTAAGGGAAAAAAGGTTGAAAAATCAGACTCAGAGTGAACAGAATCTGCTAAGCAGTGATACGACAAGAAACAAAAAGGAAAAAGAGAAATGCAAGAAGAAAAAGTACTTCAACCCTTAGAAGGAATATCTCTCCCCATTGTAGTCGCCATTTCTATTATGAGGGAAAAACTTTCTATGGCTAAGGGTAAACAACAACAGATAGGTATGACTATAGAAATCAACTCAATTCCATTGTATGCTATATAAACTAATGTGCAAGATATGAAAGAGGCCTACCTCGATCCAACGTTTGATGATGTTCCACCGTTGAGCACTTCGACTCAAATCTTTATACCTACAATAAGTTCTTAACAAATAAGAAAACAAAGTATATAGTGATAATGTAAAGGGGTTAGCACATCAGATAACATAATCCATTAATAAACATTACAAACATGCCCATGGATAATAATAACATTTTTTCATGATACCAATAGGACGGGAAAGGAGTATATATATTAATAATTGATCAACAGAAGTGTCAACATTACAGACTTCTGTGTCGGCTTGGTTCGAAACCAAGGAACTAAGTTCCTTCCAGCTGGGTCTCCACCACTTCAATTCTCTACCAAAGGCAAGCTTAAAAGAGAGAGACAATGAGATTCTCTCAACAATAGGGAAAGATCTTGGGGGATGAACACTATGTTCAGACTTGAGGGACAAAGGGATGCAGACTCAATATGAAGTAATTTCTCCAGAGTAACTTTGATCTCAAAGTTGAATTATTTCTCCTCTTTTCCTTAGCTCAAAATTGTGCTCTTATAGCCTTCAAAATGAAACTGAAGGGATGAGTCAGAACGTTTCTAGTATATGGAATGCCAAGGATGAGAGATCTCTTGTCATGACATGGAAACCCAACTCCATTTTTGTATTTTCTGGCACAAATCCCGATGTACACGGGCTATAGTGGAGCATCCTGCATATACGCTTGTTGTATAGTTAATAGGGCACGTATACGTGGAAAAATGTTTATCTTTAGCTCTGGATTTGTCAAAAAGGGATTTTAAGTCTACATATGGAAATGGAAAAAGGCCCTCTGTGCAAGATAGAAATGGTGAGGCAAATCTTGCTATAACACCCTTGGTAAACCAAAAGGAAACACAGTACATAGAATGCACTCCGCAGTCTCACCCGAGATAGCTTTAAATGAGTGGTTGTAAGACTCAGGTGTTTACATCCTAGGATTGAGTATGAGATAGGGGTTTTTTAACTAGATCCATGCACTATGAACTATGAATATAATCTACTTGTTCCTCACGGGTACATATTTCCATTACATAGGTTACTTCCCGAGCAGCATATTCGTGTTCCATAACAATGTATTAACTCATTTATTAAGCATAACAATAACTGCTAAAATAAAGTAAAGAGATGCATACATTAATTACATTACACAGTTATTACCATGGTTCACCCCCTCCTTATCTACATCCACACATATTTGGCTCTTGTCTCTTTTATTATGGCGGTTCTGCATTTCCGGCGCCTCGCGCTTACAATTTCCCTCTTATAGGTAAGATATATATGAGGTGAACTAGATCACACCAGGCTCTACAAATTTTGAACTAATCCTCAGATCTACCTTCTCTCCTCCTCTCTATCTCAACAACTTAAAAAATGGTACATAACAATATTGCATAATGCATCCATTCATGTATTACTCTAATGGAATGTTATAAGAACCTGAACCCTTAAAAAATAGTAAACTTACTGTAAAAATGCCAACCTAATATATAAAACTCAATCAACCAACCAACAACCCTATATGATTCCTGCATATCTATATTTATACATTTCGGGCTCTTCAACCTTCTTACCGAAAATTACCAAAACCCTAACCCTACCGATGTTAGGTCTTCCTCCCATGCACACATGTTGTTCTTCCTCCAACTGTTGCTTTCCTTGTGCACGCTTTCTTGCATGCGTGCGTGTTGTTTGTTCTCCAGTTGTTACTTCCATTTCTTCACGATTTCTTTCCCGTGATAGTCCTTCTTTCTACTTCGGCATGGTGCCAACATTATTTAAGATAAAACTATTCGAGAGCTATGCCATAATAAACTAGGAAGAAAACCCAGGGATCCACCCACTATCCATGTTTTGGGAAAATTATCTAACCTAATTTTGGGTAAGGATACACCCATCAAATATGATGACCCTGGGAATCTGACAGTCACTATCTAGATCCAAGGTAAGATTATTTCCAATACATTAGTGGACCTGGGGGAAACTATTAATATAACAACCAAGGAAACCTTGGAAATGTTAGGCTATGCAAACCTTATACCAACTCCCATAGTCCTTGAATTGGACGACCAATCCACCCTTTGACTAAAGGGGATCCTGGAGAATATTGTTATATCTGTGGAATCTTAGGAATATCCAGCAGACTTCATGATCTTATAGACAAAATATCATCTTGAAGGACACCCTCTTATTTTGGGGAGGCCATGATTTCCCATGGGGATTCCAAGAAAACGTTGTTTCTCTACCCACCAACAAAGCCTATCATGGCATGTGAAAATCCTTTATGGGCTGATTTCGAACTTGAACATGAGAATGTCCAACCCATTTTGACAATTGAAAAATAATTTTCCTTTAAAACTAAAACAGAGGATGATGTTATCAATAATTTTATTAGAAACCCCTCCTCTATTTCTCACTTATTTATCAACTAATAGAAACCGCAGTAGATAATGAATTTCCTAATAATATTGAACTAAATATGGAAGAAGTGGAAGAAGGAATATAAAAAATAGTTATTCACAATAGAATCCTAATTGAAATCGAGCTATGGAAAACACTAAACATTAATCCAAAGCTGACCCCTGCATAGGCTGGCAAGTTGTTACAAGTTCTAAAAGATGAAAAAGAATCATTCACATGGGATTACAAGGATATGAATGGTGTACACCCTCATCTCTGTACCCATCATATCTACATAAAAAAAGATGACATCCCCACTCGACAACCTCAAAGGAGGATGAACCCTACCCTGAGAGACATTGTTAAGAAGGAACTCCATAAAGTATTGGATGTTAATTTTATTTATCTAATATATGATAGATAATGGGTATCGCATATCGTTATCGTCTGAAAGAAAAATGGAAAATGGAGGATCGATGTGGATTATCGAGAATTGAATAAAGCTACCCAAAAATACCATTTCCCCTTGCCATTTATTGACCAAGTCCTAGACACACTATTAGGAAAGAAGTATTTTTCTTTTGTTGATGGCTTCAACTTCTATAATCAAATCCAGATTTATCCCAAAGGCCAGGATAAGACAACCTTCACCTATCCCTGGGGAACATTTTCATACCATGTCCTTCCTTTTAGACTCTGTAATGCACCTACTTCTTTCCAATGGGAAATATCAGGCATTTTTTATGAATTAATTAATGGTAGTGTTGTAATATATATGGATGATTTTACTCCATATGGCACTAAGTTTGAAGAGGCACTATCTAATCTAGAAAATACATTCCAATTATGTAAGCATACTAACCTTTCTTCGAGTACAGAAAAGTGCCACATGATGATGACATAAGGAGTGATATTGGGACATTTTTTCTCTACTCCTAGGATTCAAATCGATCCAGGAAAAATTTAGGTAATATTGAGTATTCCACCTCCAAAAAAGTAGAAAGAGGTATGTATATTTTTAGGGAAAACAGGGTACTATCGTCGTTTCAATGAAAATTACTCCAAAATTGCATCCCCTATGTTTGTGTTACTTATGAAATATGAAGAATTCTTATGGACTAACAATTGTCAATCTACTTTCAAAGAGTTAAAAATACTGGTGTCTACAACTCATGTCTTACGTGGACTATATTGGACACTTCCCTTTCACATCTCCTTGGACGTCTTTGACACTTTTGTTGGAGTTGTGCTATGAAAAGAGGAGGAAAATAATCATTATGCCATCTACTATGCTAGAAATAACTTAGCTCTAGCACAATTGAATTATATGGTAACCGAAAAAGAGTTCCTTGCTATCATTTTTGCCATTAATCAATTATGGAACTACATAACTAGTTATCTCGTCTTTGTACACATGGATCACTCAACTATTAGGTATTTAGATAATAAAACCATTACAAGTGCATGAGTTATAATATGGTTATTATTAATGCAATAATTTGATATTACCATTATTGATAAACCTGGAAAAGACAACATGGTCACAAATATTTTATCTAGACTTATTATAAATACTGACAATTCTCCTGTAGAAGATAGTTTTTTGGATGAACACTTGTTTGCAGTTTCTGCCCAAACAACATGGGATGTAGACATTGTTAATTAGCTTGTTGTAGGAAAGTTACCACACCATGTCTCTCCAAGAGAAAGACAAAATATTATCCAACAAAATGCTAGTTGTTTGTGGATAAATGGATACCTATTTTACACAGGAGCAGATAAGATAATTCAAATATGTGTGAGAGAGGAGAAGCTTTAGGAAATTCTCAAAGCCTTCCATGATGGTCCCTATGGAGGGAATTTTGAAGATAAAATAACATTCCATAAACCATTGTGCATGGATTATTATTGGCCCACTGTATTCTAGGATGTAAATAAATATGTAAAAGGATGTGATAGATTCCAGCGGATGGGCCAACCCATTCATTCCAATGAGATTCCATTACAAATACATTCGGTAATAGAACCCTTTGAGGATTAGGATCTCTATTTTGTGGGCCCAATCAACCCATCATCACACAAAAAATCCTACATCCTGGTATGCATTGACTATGTAACCAAGTGGGTAGAGGCAAGGGCTCTCCCAAAATCCATAGAGGAAGTTGTTATGGACTTCTTGTTTGAATAAATCTTTGTCCATTATGGGATTCCAAGGGAGATAGTTATTGAAGGAGAAGAAAAATTCATATGGAATAATATTGAGGCACTTCTTAAGAAATACAAGATTCAGCATCGAGTCTCTTCTCCTTATCACCTGCAAGAAAATGGGCAGGTTGAAAGCACTAATAAAGTATTGGAAAACATTCTTACAAACATAGTGGCAAGCCACTTTTGTGATTGGGTCGATCGATTACTGGAAGCTCTATGGGTTTACATGACAACTTGGAAAAATACAACGAGATTCTCTCTATTTCAGCTCATGTATGGTAATTTCTCGATATTTCCGATTGAATTTGAAGTCAACACACTTAGGACTACTGTAGAGGTTGGTATGGATTTGACAGCAGCTCAGAAGTGTTGATTGGAATAGCTAAATGAGCTTGATGAAATCTATTTGTCCACATTGCAACTTACTAATATGTGTAGAAACAATGTGCAAAGTGGCATGATAAGCTCATTAAAAATAAGTTGTTCCATCCAGGGGATTGGGCACTCTTGTATGACTCCAAATTTAAAGATTTCAAGGGGAAAATTCACACTAGATGATTGGTCCCCTACAAAGTGGATACAGTGTTCGAAAATGGGACTAGTAAACTAATAACCATATATGGAGAACATACCCCTTTTATTTCCAATGGAAATAGTCTGTGGTTATATCATCGTCTGACCTCAGGGGACTCTTTCATAAAGTAGATTTCTTCTAGATCACACTTACAAATATTGCATGAGGAAGGGAAGGCCTCCACAGCTTTACCTCCATGACCAAAATAAATAAATAAATTTATAACTATGAAAAATCCTCAGGGGTGCAGTTGGACAGATGTCAGCTGAAAGCTATCTTGATGGCAATCAACATCTGCTAATTTTTTTTTTTTCTAGTCACTCTTGCTTCAAAATAAAATATTCATGCTAAATTTTAAATACTTGAATGTTATGCTCTTTTTATCTTCTTATAGGAATGATGTTGTAACTTCTAAAAGTGGCTATTACTTTTCAAGTAATAGCATGACCAACTGTTGAAACTTATCCAAGTGTTATCAGACTAAGTTTCCTTGGGTAGTTTAGCCCTTAGTTTTAAGTTTTTTAAGCCTTTAGATTTTAAATTTTGATTTATTTTCTTAAGCATGATTTACTTAGGTTACCTTGAATAAATGAAGGCTTGAGTGTTGGCTTATTTTTTACCCTCACATAGATTTTTGGCCTAGGTTCATTTTCTTGGCTTATGTTTTGACTCACCTCATGACTTGACACCAAGACTAACTCATCCCATGACCTACATGACTTGACATGTCACATTTTTCACTCATACCTTTTTCCTTTCCATGTTGTCCCTATTTCCTATTAAAATGGTCAAATCATCTTTTTGAAAAGGAGAGTTGCCAACTCACTAGGCGTTTCCGTAGCACACTCCTTGTCCTTCATTATTTTCCATGATTCGTCATCATAGAGATGAGGTCATGTTCTACCTAGTTTTCAACACCATGGTTCATTAAAATATGCTTTCGAATATTTGGTTTTAATGAGTATTTCTAACCGTTTCAAGTTTTGAATGTTTTCAAAACTCGGCACTGCTGAAACTACCAGTTCAGGCCAATTGACAGTGGTGCTACGAGATCAGTTGTTGAGGTGGATTTGGAAGCTGATATGGTTGTGGTGATCTCCTAAACATTTGCAGAGCTTCAATTTATCATTACTCCTCTATATATTCCGTGGTTTCCCTTCTATGCATAGCAAATTCGGGTAATAGTTGTTGCCTGGAGTTTTGGTAGCAACTGTGTCTGTAAAATCGCTCCCTCTTTCATCCATTTCCATCCATTTTTTCCCTCTCAAAAACTTGCATCCACCACACCTAGTTTTCATTCATTAAACATGCAATATCCTTATGCTCCTAAGTAAGTTCCCGTGCAAACACTTACTCCTTGTGTGTGCACTGTGCTACCAAAAATCACTGCTGAAAATTCACTGCATTTCCCCTACTTCCTCTACTGTTCGGACTGGAGTCTTTTTAGCCAGGTTTTCAAAGACCATTGTAGTAGTTTTCCTTCACTATATTTTTATTCTTTATTTTGAGATCTACATATAGTAAGGGAGGGAAAATTGCAGCTCTTGCTTTCCAAAATCCATCAAAACAGTGTGAGTTAGAGGAAAATCCTAGGAAAAAGAAGTCGTTGTTCACTGTCATTCTCCCATTGAATTCTACCTCTGTTTGTTTTTCTATCCTTCACTGCACCATAGCCTTTTACCTCTTATCTTGACTCATGGAGACACCTCATAAGAATAAATCTCACAAGGGAGGCACTATGGTCAGAACTAAACCCTCAGACATGCATTTATTTGAGGCAGAGCCAATGGTTAGGGAAGTTTTTCAAAGGGTGGGTTTCCTCTCTTTCTGCCAAAACATGTAGAGGGGACATCCTAAAGTGGCAAGGCAATTTTCCTCACATTTTTATGGCCTTAAGACTAAGGTAGGAGACCTAGAGTTTGAGGTTTCTGAAGCCTCCATTGCAGAATCCACAGGGATTCCTAACATTGGGGAGAGATGGTTTAAATCTATGAATTTGAATGTTGCCTTCTCCAAATATTTCCTTAAACCAGATTATTAGACTGACAAATTGTCCAAGGGAGTGCCTAGAAGTCATCTAGTCGAAGATTTTGACAAGATGTTGAAGATCATCCAGAGATACTTCACATGTGAGGGGAGATTTAATATGTCATACCAGTACCATATAAGAATTTTTCTTCATTTTACGAGTAAAGATGAAATGAATATCCCTTTCTACTTGTTGAAGAGCATGGGGAAAATGTCTGATAGATTCCAAACTAAATCCAAGGCTGTGGATACTCATGTCTTTCATTCTAGATTGATCAAAATGTAGGCAATGGAAGAATTGAAGAAGATGAATATTTCTTGGGAGAAATTCATTATTTTTTCTCACATGAAGTTGGACATAGCTTCAACTCCTCAATCAAAGATGCAAATTCATTTTCCATCTATCGGTGACGCTCCAATAGGAACAAACAAGAAAAGAAAGAGTAAATTCACTACTCAAGACAAAGAGGTTGTTAAGGAAGTTGAATAAACAAAGAGGGAGGCTTATCATTCTCCTCAGAGAGACTTTTCACCTCCTCTTGAACCAGAATTGGAAGAGGTCCCTTCATATACTAAATCCACAACCAAGAAAGGAAGGAAATTGCATTTCTCTTCATTTCCCTCAACAACTAGCACAAAAGTCAGAAAACCTTTCACAAGATCATCAACTCTCAAGGAGGTTGTTGAAGCACAAGTTCCACCAAAGTCTTGTATTCTGAAGAAAAATAAAGACATAGGAAAAGGCATTGAGAATTCTATGGAGGTGGTAGACAGAGCCCCTATGTAGCAAAAAGATGAAGGTGAAGCCATGAAGAAGCTAGATGAGATTATCAACACTAGCACTCCACCTAGAAATCACACCTTCAAAAGATTGATTAGACAACTCAGGGAGGTTGCGAAGGAGGTTGCTCGCTTGAAATTAGAGGGTTTATTTGAAAGAATCTATATGAAGGAGCTCATGGATAATTACAATAACACTCTCTATTTGGCAATATTTTCAGCTAGAAGAGCCCTTCCTCTCCATAAACAACTCAAGAAACTCTATAGGAAAAACAAAGGTTTTCAGTCTCAGAAAAAAAACTCAAAGTAGATTTGCAACACTTCAAGGATGAGGTGGCTCAAAGGAATTTGAATGTGCTGGTTGAAGCTTCCATTGAAAAGGAGAAACCAGTAGTGAAGAAAAGCACACCTTTAGTTAAGAATCATGTCATTAAAAAAGGAAATCATGATTTTGTTCTAGAAGGAAGTCCTCCTTCCAAAAAAGATAGTGTTAGGTTGATAAAGTGATTGGGGGAATGTAAGATCCATTTTTTAGAATGGTGTATTTTTGCAAGAGTAAGTGATCAAGGATGTATTATTTTTTTCCACTTATACAGGAATTTACAGGCTCTTAACCTATAATCTCAAGGTTTTTGTGGTTTTAAAAATATTAATATCTTCATACAGAAAGAGCACATACATTCTGTAGCACTATGGCACTGTAAAATCATCTAATTTAGCATATCTTTCTAGTTCGCTACCTACAGTGCTACCAAATCTTCTAATACTGAAAGTAGCGATGGTGCTGCGAATTTCACAAGAAAGCTACCAAATTTCTGCAGAGGTGATTGAAGAATGGTGATAACAAATTATACACAAAGATACACAAACTTGACACTACTAATTCTATAGGCCTGTTTTGGAGCTGTGCTACGAAATATGTAGAGTACTTTGTGAAGGCGCTACCAAAACTCTCTACCCAGTGCGATACTGAATGACGCTACCAAATGGTACCTGGAATCAAGGGGTTCGAGTTATCACTCTTGTGGGTGGCTGATGATGTGGAGAATTTCTAATACCATAGGTGGCAGTATGATGACAACTTACAACCTCTGTAGGACACTTGGCATGGAAATGGATGCGCACAAGTGAAGACAATGTCAGTTAAGAGTTTGTTGGATTGGTTGCCAACATATTTCCTTTTTTGTAGCATAGTTGTTATCACAACTGTTAGTTTGAATAACTGATTTAGAGAATCCTATGGGATGAAGCCCAGATCGCACCTCTAGATGTTTCCTTCCCTTTTTTTTATATAAATAGACATTCCAAATGCTTTAGTAGGTTCCGATGGTTGAGTCAGGCTCCCTTATTGTAATATTTATATTAAGCATACTAGTTCTCTAGTTAGGTACTTGACTTGAGACTTCTTGATTAATATAAGTCAAATTCTCTTATTCCATGTTATTGCCTTTTATAATGAAGTGTTCATGATTGAATGATTCACATGGGATGGTTGTAGCTATATTATGATGAATGTTTGATTATAGTACTGTTATGATGTTCTTCAGTGTTCCTCAAACTTTGAATTCAAGAAGATATTGTGTTTGATTTTTTCCTCCTTAGGCTGCTTGAAGACCTAATGTTCATAGAAAACCTCTACATTTCGTTCACCAAAGTCTTCCTTCTATTCACTTTTACTCCCACTCACTGACTAAAGTTGATCAAGACCTCAATTTCTAGTGCATGCTAGCCCATATTTCCAAGTTAGGAAATTATTATCTTGAGTCTTATCCATTTGACCATTTAGACACTCATTTACATTTACATATAATCTCATGGGTACTGGACTTATCCTCTCTGCAATCTGAGGGTGATTCCTAGTGCTAACATTCTTGGCACCGTTGTCGAGGACGAATTGAAGACATTTCCCTAGGATTGAATGAAAAATCTTATTGATTCTGAAGGTGCATTAGAACTTAGTAAATTGAATATTGTAGCTTGCACCTAGAGACTCCATTGTTTCAATTGTGGCTCCTAAAGGCATACATATGAGGTCAACTCCACAATTACCTCTGGATACACCTGAAGCTAACCCAGAGAAGATAATCAAGAAGGGAAAATATTCTCAAGCATTTTTTTCTGTTGTTATATCAAGTACGTCTGGTCAGTTGCCTGATTTCATTCTTAAAACACCAGTTGTTATATCAAGTAATCCTCCTTTACCTTCTGTTGAAGTTTCTAAGAATTTGGATTTTGAAAATTTTCCTGTTCAATACTTCTCTTTTGATCCTGATTTGAAAGAATAAAATTTTGAAATCCTTGCCTCTCCTGATATTTTGAATTGGTTCAAACTTGAGAGTCTTGAATATTTTCCTACCTTAGGATTTGCTACTACTCCTATTAAAATTTATGTAGTCAAATAAGAGGAAACCTCATCTCCCTTGCATCCTATACCATATTCTTTCAAGACTCATCCTTCTACTGTGAAAACTGAAATCCCTCCTTCCTACATTCCTTTCTCTCCTAAGTTGCATACACTCAAATATCCTTCTCCTTGTTCTCCCACAGTTCAAAATCCAATCGCATGTGCTAACCCTCCTAGAAATAGGATGGATGTCATAGTGGCTGCTAGGTATGCCCCTCTTATCTTACCTTATCCTATCAATGCTCTCCCTGCTGGAGATTACCTAAAATACATGCCCAAATTCGAAAGAGAAGAAGACATGATTGTTGAAGAATACCTTGTTGCCTTCTATAGTTATGTAGACAATCTAAACATTGAGAATGAGGATGTGTGGATGAGGTTCTTTGTCCAAATCCTTGATGGTGAGGCTAGGAAATGGTTTAGGGGTTTGAATCCTGGATCCATTGCTAGGATTGAAGCTTTAGATGATGCTTTCTTGAGACAGTGGGGGGATAAGGAAGATTTTTTGTATTATATCACAAAACTTGGATCCCTAAAGAGGAAAGAGGGAGAATATATCTATGAATTCTCTAAAAGATTCAAAAAAATGTACAATAAGATCCATGTTGATATAAATCCTGTAAAAACCTCTGCCAAGATCACCTATACCAATGCTTTTGACCTTGAATTTTTCCTTCTACTGAGAGAAATAATATCTTCCTCATTAGCTCATATGCATGATGCAGCCTTAGAGGTAGAATCTAACATAGTGGCATCTAACAAAATTAGGGGAAAATATGATAGGGACAAGAGAAAAAAAGAGTTGAAGCCTCAACCTATGATTCCTCTATTTTCCATCCTCAAGTTGATTAACTTACCAAATTAGTAAAATCACTTTCTGCCGATATGGAGAAGCTAAAACTTGAAGGAAAAAAGACCTATAGAAATACACAAAAATGTTGATAAAAAAGGTAACTTCAGAAGACCAACTAATTCTCCTCGGATCCTTCCAATAGGTCCAAGAAATAGATATAGGTATGATCAAAAGGTCCAAACTCCTTTACAAAACAAACTTGTTGCTGATGAAGAAGGAGAAGATGAAGAAACTGATCCTGAGATCCATTTCCTAGGTGACACCTCTTCATCCCCTCACTTGACCCAATATGCATATGAGGAATCCTTAATGGATAATCAAATAAATGAATTGATTAAGGGAGAGAAGGAAAAATAAAGTCCTAATAGATATAATCTAAGATCTAAAAAGAAAGATGAAAATACTGATACTTCTTATCATCCCACAAAAACAGAAAATTCTTCCAAGACTGTGACAGTTGGCAACAAAGAAAAATATGTACAAATCCCCCAAGCTTTTGTCAAGAACCCTACCCCAGAAGTCAAGGAGATTCTAAAATCTTCATATTCCTTCATATTTGAAAGTGAGATCCAAAAAATAAAAATCCATGTACCTTTTTTGGAGCTGATAAAAAATGAGGAGTTCAAAAAGTATCTTTCCAAAATGCTACAGCTTGAATCCTTCTCCAATTCCACTAATTCAATCAACCTTCAAGATGAAAAGACAACAATCATATTAGGATCTTTGATAGAAGATAGAGATGATTCATCCCCTCCCTTCTATACATCACTAAACATTCATGATAAGGTGTTGCATAACTACTTGATGGACTCAGGGGCATCTCACAATCTCATGCCAAAAACAATCATGGATGAACTTGGATTAGAAATCACAAAAACTTACCATGACTTATATTATTTTGACTTTAGGAAAGTGAAGTAACTTTGGGTCATCAAATATCTGGTTGTGACCTTGTTTCAGTTGCCCGTGAAAAGTGTGGTCATGGACATTGTGGTGGTTGATGTACCCCCTAAGTTTGGTATGCTATTGTCAAGATCTTGGATAAAACAACTAGGGGGAACCTTGCAGATGGACCTTACCTATGCTACCATTCTTGTGTTTGTGGGGAGCATAGAAGGATTTATAGGGAAGCTCAATTGGCCTAAATAATCAGTGATGAAGAAAATCCCACTAACCATCCTATTTTTTCATTTGACACTTTTTTGTGGTCCAATATATTGTAGCTCATTGATGCTAATGAACCTCCTCTTGAAATCAGAAAACATTCTATTACTTTTTGTTAAGATTCTCCTCCAACTACCTCTATTTGGAAGATGTTCTTTGATGGAGCCTCTTCTAAGGAAGGTGATGGTGCTGGAGTAGTCTTTGTTTCACCTACTCAAGAGACCATATATTTTTCCTACAAGATAGAATTTGAAACTACCAACAATGTGGCAGAGTATGAAGCTCTTGTTTTGGGTTTGAGGGCTACAAAGAACATAGGGATTGAAGAGATATCAATGTTTGGGGATTTTGAATTAATTTTCCATCAAATCAAAAATATATATCAAGCAAAACACCCTAGGCTAAGGACTTATAGAAATGAAGTTTGGGATCTTGTTGATAGTTTCTTCTTAGCCTTCAATATTTCATTTATTCTAAGAGAGGAGAATACCATGGTTGATTCTTTGGCTATTTCAGCAAGTAATTTCAGAGTCCCTTTGCCACCTAAACTCAAGTATGATGTAGAAGTAAAGCATAAACCCTCTATACCTGACAATGTCAAACATTGGAAGGTGTTTCAGGATGATCTTGAGATCAAAAGATTTCTTGAGACCGTTGATGAGTTTTATGCATTACATATTGAACAAGATCATGATTCTAAAAATACCCCTCATGCTGATGTTTTTCTAAATAAAACTGCTAACCATCATATTGTTCAGTTGCCTAGTAACCATATTCCAAAGGGACTAGTTCCTTTGGAGATATTGTTCGATAGAAATGATGTGGTTGTAAAGGTTGAAGGTTCAACTAATGATGTTGATGTAACTGAATGCAATGTGGGTACAAAAAAGAATCCAACATATGTCGAGTTGTCTAGCATCTTGTCAAGGGAACAAAGGGATGAATATGTTGCGTTTTTAAAAGATTTTTCAGATGTATTTTCTTAGATATATGAAGATCTAAGAACATACGACACAAGCATCATTGAACATAAGATCCCTTTGAAGGAAGAGACCAATCAATTTAGGCAGAAGCTGAGACAAATAAATCCTGTGTTGTCGCCTATTATGGAAAAAGAGGTATAAAATCTTCTGGATGTCAATATTATCATTCCTTTGAGATAATCTGAATGGGTGGCCAACTTGGTACCAGTGAGAAAGAAGAGTGGAGAAATAAGACTTTGCGTCGATTTCAGAAATTTGAATAGAATCTCTAAGAAAGATAATTACCCCTTGCCAAAGATGGAGCACATATTACAGAGGGTGACAGGTGCATCTAGGATGTCTATGATTGATGGCTTTTCTGTCTACAACTAGATCTTTGTCTTGCCATAAGATAGAGAGAAGACAACCTTCACTACTCCTTGGGGTACATTCATGTATGCTAAGATGCCCTTTGGATTGATGAACGCGGGAGCGACCTTTCAGTGAGCCATGGACATTGCCTTTATTAGGGAAAAGGAAAAGTTTGTAGTCATTTATTTGGATGACATAACAATTTTCTCACAATCTAATAAAGAACATTGTCATCATTTGAAAAAGGTCTTCTTAAAATGCAAAAAAATTGGTCTCTCTTTAAATCCAAAAAAATCATTGTTTGTCGTGAAGGAGAGGAAATTATTGGAGCATATTGTATCAGTTGAAGGGGTAAGGATTGATTCAAGTAGAGTAGAAGCTATACAAACCTTGTCACTCCCTATATCCAAGAAATAAGTTTAGTCCTTCCTGGGGAAAATAAATTTGTTGAGAATGTTTGTTTCAAATTTTGTTGAATTGGTAAAGTATATTACAACCATGCTGAGGAAAGGAAATGAAATCAAATGGACTACTGAGTCTCAAAATTATTTTGATCAAATTAAAAAGGATTTGACTGAAGCACATGTGCTCATCAGCCCTAATTGCTCCAAGGATTTCTTGATTTTTTATTTTCCTTCATTTAACACAGTAGCAATTGTTTTATTGCAGAAGAATTTTGAAGGGTTAGAGCAACCCATTTCCTTTTTCATCAGGGCATTGAGGGATGCTGAAATAAAATATGAAATCGTGGAAAAACAAGACTATGCTTTGGTTAAATCTCTCAAGGCTTTCAGAGTCTATGTGTTGCATTTAGTAATCATTGCATATGTCCCTTCAGCCTCGGTGAAAGAGATTATTATTTAGCCTGACATAGACAGAATAAGGAGAAAATGGATTGCCAAAATTCTTGAATTTGATCTTGAAATAAATCCCACCAAATTGGTTAAAGGCCAAGGTTTAACTAGGTTGCTGGATGAATCGAATTGCAAATATCTGGGGGTTAATTTCATCAACATTTTCTTAGAAAATCAGCAAGCTAAGTTGTCTGATAAAGGTTCTCAAGTCATCCCTCCATTGGCATAATGCACTTGGTACAAGGACATTATATATTTTCTACAGAAGTTGCAGCCTCCTGATGGTATGGAGAAGAAGAAGGTAAGAGATTTGAAGCTCAAATCAATCAAATATTGTCTTATTTACCAAGTATTGTATTGGAAAGACCCTTTAAAAGTGATTTTGATATTCCTAAACCCACAAGAACCCCAAAAGATTATGTTTTATTTTCATGATAGTTTATGTGGAGGCCATCACTTCTGGAGAACCACAGCCTATAAGATCCTCAAAGCTAGGTATTTTTGGCCTAGTATCTTTACTGATGTTTGTGAAAAGATTAGATCTTGTGTCAAGTGTAAAAAATTCTCTGGAAAGAAATAGCTCAAGTGTTTTCCATTGAATCCTTTGGTAGCTTCAGAGCCCTTTCAGCAGTGGGATTTATGGAGAGATTTGGTTGTCTGAAAAAAATTGTTACCAATAATGTTGCATCTTTCAAGGATGAACCATTGATCAAGTTTTGTGAACAGTATGGAATTGCATTAGTTCATTCTACTCCTCACTACCCCCAATGTAATGTCCCCAAGGCCGAGCCCTGTTGTAAATCATGTTTATGAAATGAATTGTAATTATGTTTTATAGGCTGGTGAGCCAAGTTAATATAAGTTGGTGGGATTATGTGATTATTAGGCCAGAGAGCCTAAGTGTTGAAGGCCAAGAGCCTGATTTTGTACATGTATCTATGAACATTATTAATAAAAATATAAACATCGTCGTGTGTAGACCGACCATGATGAATGAGTGATGGAGGACTAAGCTTCCATAGAGTGAGCAAGGGATTAGGGGCTGGAAGGTGGGAAGAGGGGCTAAGTGTTGAGCCTAGGGGCTTAAGTCCTTGGGAATAATATTTTAATATTATTCCAAAAGACACGTGAATAATATGTTTTATCCTAAGTTCTTTTGGAAGGACAAGCAACTTCCAAATGGAAGGAATGCATGCTGAAGGAACGCATGCAGTTACATGGATGACAAGTGTCAACCCAGGTGCATGCAAATAAAATGGCTGAGATGAGCCATGTTGGGGGTTCCTCCTCCATTCCACCGTTGACCGTCTGAACGTGAGCCCCATCTGAACTCTGCAAGAATACCCTGGTGCAACCCTGAAAGCTGAAAAGCCTATGTTGATTTCTAAGATAGCCGGTACAACCTATGTCTGAACAGTTTGAGCCTGTGCATGGGATCTATGTACACCTTGTGCAATCCCAAGACCAAAACTGTGAGTCTATTTCATGATTGTTGAGCCTGTTTGGGAAGCCCGTGTCTATTTTCCCAGTTGGCTATTGTGGCCACACAGTGCTGGAATGTGCATGGCTTACTGGCTAGTGTGAGTTCATGCTTAGCCTGTGTGTTACCTCTCTCCAGGTGAGGGAGGTGATTGTTGTTGGAAGAGGTAGGTTGTCAAGCCTGTGAACAACTCTCTCCAGGTGAGAGAGTTTGTTGGGAAGTGGTTTCTTCCAGAGAGTGTCCAGCACCAGCTTCGGGCTCTGAGACTTTCTGATCTGGCCTGTTTCCGAGACCCAGAGAGGGAGGTGTAGCACCGATGGACTATGCTTGTGAAGGTGTATACTCCTGGGTGGAATAGGCATGTGGGGAATGAGATTCTGGGAGTAGTGGGCGTAAGATAGCATCCTGGGAAGAATCCTTCCAGTCATTCTATGGTGTTTTCCCTGTAACCTCAGCCTAGCCTAGGATTCCTTACCTTGGGGTGGAGCTTAGTCCCAACTCGGGGGTGACCCACTGTTGAGCTTGATGAGCAGCGTGGTTTAATGTTGGGAGGTTCGTGGAAGGCATGCACGTGGTTGGTGGAATTACCATTGTTTCAAAGATAAGTACCAGACGATGTTTTAATTATGTTTTGCATGTCTATGTATTTATATTTATCATGTATTATGTTGTGCATATGAATTAATGTTAATTCCATGGATTATTTATGTCAGCAGTAATTTTGTGCTGAGTCTAAGTTTAAATGTTTTTAACCTATTTTAAATGCATGTTATTAATTAAGCATAAAACGATGTCGTTCCGCAAAGTAGCATCTACCCGGACAGTGGGATGGATGATGACTAGGGGAGCATTACAGAATGATATCAGAGCGTTACAATATGAAAGAGTGTTATAGAATGGTATCAGAGCATTTCAGTATGAAAGAGGGTTACAGTTTGGTATCAAAGCCAAGGTTTAGATGCTGAGCCTAGATGGGCCAGTTGAGTGGTCTTTGGACTGAGGGTTTGAGGAGAAATTGTGTATGGAGGACCAATTTCTGACCTTTGAATGCTCCTGAGTGTCAAGGAGTTACTTGACCATGTTACCAATCTCAGGAGGTGTAGCGGTGTTATGAAACCATAGCTAGGGTGGCATCTAGCCACAGGGAGAGAGGACTCCACACCAGAAGTGTTGGAGCCGTAGGATCTATTTGGGAAAAGGAGAACCCTTGTGATCATCAGATCTGAAAAATGTGCACAGGGTTTAAAAACCCTTTTGAGTTGCACAGGAATGTGGAAATTGCGATACGTGAAATCTTGAATTTGTCGGGACCATCCATCGGGGAAAACATGGCTGTCGATCGATGTTTCAACACCTGGAAAACCCAAGGGCAAGAACCCTTTTTTTCGCAAGTCACAAAATAGCGAAACCCAAAATCCTGAAACGATCTACAGCATAGATCGTAGGAGAGGAACTTGAACCGTTGGATCATTTCGAAATTCGAGGATTGAAATGACAAGAGACTTGGAGTCGATACATCACGAACTCCCGGTTACCGAAAACCTAAAACCCTAAAATCCTGAAAATGACGAAAGGATCTACGTAGCCCTGGACAACAAACAAGCTGAATTTCAAATGCACATGATTGAAGTGGAAGGTATGATTAACAACTGACCATTTATTATTTTAATTGATTCAAGGGCTAGCCATAGTTATATAGATCCTATGGTGGTGGAAAGTTTTCATTTATCAAGAAGAAAACATGAAAAGTCTTGGTTAGTGCAGTTGGATACAGGAACCAAGAGGAAGGTCACTGAGTTGATTAAGTCATGTTCCGTAGACATGAATGGATTGAGCATGAAGGCTAAATTGAATATTTTTCCTTTAGGTTCTTATGACTGTTTAATTGGGATGGACTAGTTGGACCAGCACCATGCCCTTCTAGACTATTGTAACAAGAGGTTTACATGCCTGGGTGAGGAGGGAAATCAAAAAACAGTCCAAGGAATTCTCTAGGCTGTGGCTGTTAGAGAAATCTCAGCCATGCAGCTGAAGAAGTGTTACAGGAAAGGCTATCAATTATTTGCAGCCCATGTGGAGGAAGCATATAGATATGAAGTCTCAAATATTGGAGACCATGAGGTACTCATAGAGTTCAAGGATGTATTTCAGGAGGTACCTAGACTTCCTCAAAAGAGAGACATCGATTTTTTTATAAATTTGATGCCTGAAGTAGCTCCAGTTTCGAAAGCTCCTTATAGAATGAGTACGCCAGAGCTGAAAGAGTTGCAATTGCATCTTGAAGAGATTCTAAAGAAGGGGTACATTCACCCCAGCATGTCACCTTGGGGTGCCTTGGTCCTATTCATGAAGAAGAAGGATGGGACGTTGAGGCTGTGTATTGATTTCAAACAGTTGAACAAAGTAACTGTCAAGAACAAGTATCCTCTGCCAAGGATCGACGATCTTTTCGATCAGTTGAAAGGTGAAAAAATATTTTCAAAGATAGATCTCAGATCTGGATATTACTAGGTAAGAATAAAGGATGAGGACATTAGCAAGACCACCTTTAGAACAATGTACAATCATTACGAGTTCACAGTGGTGTCGTTTGGACTATCAAACACACCTGCTATTTTTATGTTCTTGATGAATGGTGTATTCAGGGACTATTTAGACAAGTTTATCATAGTCTTCCTAGATGACATCTTGGTGTATTCCAAGTCAGAGGAAGAGCATGAAAAACACCTGAGAATGGTTTTACAAGTGTTGAGAGAACACCAAATGTATGCCAAATTGAGCAAATGCTCATTTTATCAAAGGCAGATCCATTACTTGGGACACATTATTTTAGAGGAAGGGATCATCATGGATCTTGAGAAGGTTGAGGCCATATGAGAATGGTCAGTGCCAAGGAATGTGGTGGAAGTTAGATCCTTTATGTTTCTGACGAGCTATTACAGAAGGTTTATCATAGGGTTCTCAAAGATAGCTCACCCTATCACTTCCTTTCAAAGGAAGGAGAAAAAGTTTCAGTGGACTAAAGAGTGTGAGAACAACTTCTAGCGATTGAAGCAGTTGTTAACCAGTGCTCCAATCTTGAGGATTGCAGATCCAAATATGGATTTCGTGGTGTGCATGGATGCGTGTCAAGAAGGGTTGGGAGGAGTTCTCAGCCAGAATGGATCTGTAATCTGTTATGAGTCCAGGAAGATGAAAGATCATGAAAAGAATTATGCCACTCATGATTTGGAGTTGGCAACAATAGTCCACGCTCTGAGGAAATGGAGACATTACCTCATGGGAAGGAGATTTGAATTGAGAATATACCACAACGGTCTGAAATATTTGTTTGATAAGCCGACTTTAAACACTAGACAAAGTAGGTGGCTAGAGTTTCTATGTGAATACGACTTTGATATCAAGCATATCAAGGGGAAGGAAAACAAGGTGGCCGATGCACTTAGCAGAAAAGTGCATGAATTACATGCTACAGCCATTAGCATGTACAAGACTGATATCAAGGGTAGAATTTTGGAAGCTGCAAATGTTGATTTGCAGTACAGAGACTTAGTAGCAAAGCTACAACAGTGTGAGAGACCATAGAAAAAGAGAAATTACATCTTGGGAGATGATGGAATAATTCTGTATAAAATAAGAGTGTATATACCCAATGTACAGGAATTGAAACTTGTGATTCTAAAAGAAATGCATAACATGACATATGCTGGACACCCTGGATATCAGAAGACTGTGGCAGCAGTCAAAATCCATTACTTTTGGCCGGGTTTGAAGAGGGAGATCGTTGAATACATCACCAGATGTATGGAGTGCCAGAAAGTTAAAGTTGAGTATAGGCACCCAGCATGGTTGTTGCAACCTTTTCCCATTCCTAAATGGAAGTGGGAAGTGGTGACCATGGATTTTATTACAGGATTTCCCAGAACGAGCAAGCAACATGATTCAATCATGGTTGTGGTGGATAAGCTTACAAAATTTGCCCATTTTATTCCACTGAAAACTACTCACAAGGTAGCAGATGTTGTTGATATCTTCTTAAAAGAAGTGGCATGCTTGCACGAAATTCCTAAAACGATTATGTCTGATAAGGACCCAAAATTCACCTTGAATTTTTGGAAAGGACTATTCAAAGGATTCAGAACGAATTTGAATTTTAGTACAGCGTATCATCTCGAGTCTGATGGACAGACATAGAGGGTGAACAAAGTAATAGAGGACATGCTGAGAATGTACATGATGGACAAACCATCAAGATGGGAAGACTACCTGCATTTGGTAGAATTCACCTACAATAATGGGTATCATGCATCGTTGAAGATGAGCCCATTTGAAGCACTTTATGGAAGAAAGTGCAACACTCCAGTGAGCTAGGATAATCCAACTGACAGAGCAGTAGTTGGGCCAGACTTGCTCAAGGAGATGGAGGACCAAATGATAAAAATTAAACAGAATTTGAAAGTTGCCCAGGACAGGCAGAAAAGTTGTGATGATAAGAACAGAACCCACCGAGAATTCAAAGTGGGTGATCATGTTTTCCTGAAAGTGAAAACTAACAGG
>JASDQU010507772.1:62939-74888 GCA_032191745.1 Picea mariana | reverse complement strand
TGCCCAAAACCCCCAACAACCTGGTGCCCCTTGCAATGGTTCACCAAAAACCCCAAACTCCTCCAACCAGAAAATATGCCATAGAAATACAATCCTACTCCCCCAAAATGCTTCCTTCTCCCAAAAATAATCTCCCCTCCCGTAGGACTCTTCCCCGTCATATCTCCCCCTTCACTGAGTCTTCTCCCCTCCATTAATTACCTTATCCCCTCCTTTATTATCTTATCCCCTCCTTTTTTTATCTTATCCCCTCCTTTATTATCTTATCCCCTCCTTTATTACCTTATCCTTAACATGTCATACGTAAGTTTTTAAAGGATTAAATTAAAGTTATTAAGCCCCTTAATTTATTACCCATGTCATTGAATGTGATACGTAATCAATTAATTAATTAATTAATCAATCAAAAGTTATAAACAATTAATTAATAAATAAATAATATTATTAATACTAATCATATTTTAACTAAAAACATATTATGACAATTAATTATCTAATTAATTATACTTAAAAATCCCTATGAACTATTTAACTAGGGTTGTTACATAGAGTTGTAGATAAGTTTCCCCCATAGTCTATACAGGTGATCCTCACTGATGCCTATCATCATAGGTGGTCTTGGAGTTTGACCTCTGACAAAGAAAATATGCACGCTACAACAAAATAAGCTAACACCATAGACTTGATCCTCCAAGGTTGATATTGAGAGTACAGTAACTCTCCTACTTAGTACATAAATTACCCCTAACACCCTTAGAATCCTTCTTGACTCTATATGTAGTGACATCGTTCCTTCTCCTCGGACTTCCACAATGATAGAGTGCACACCACATCTTACATAGCCCATGTCTTGAGCTGATAACTCTTAGAATGCATATATTTCCCCAATCATGTGGAAAGTGGAACCACTGTCTAGGTACTACCTATCTCTGGATCTGTCCTCTAAGTCAGTATACTCATCCTTGAACATCCTGGAAAACTGGAGAGTTGTGGAAGCCAACCGTTTCTCCTCCTCTTCCTCATCTCGATCCTCCTCTTCTGTTGAGGCAACCACTTGTTACTTCCTACCCTTATCTCCCTTTCCCTTCTTGGATTGAGAGCACTATCTGGTGTAGTGACCAAACTCGCCACATTCATAGCACTTTATGTGCAAGAGATCCTTCTTTTGCTTGTTTCCACCTGTAGCTCCTCCTCTTGGAACTAAGGTCTCCTTTCCTTTTGTCCCCTTCTTGGAGGTGAGGGTGATATTATCCTCATCCTCATATTCATCCAAATTATTTCCTCTGTATATCTCTTCTTGAAAACAATCATCCCATAACTTGTACCAACTTGGGAGGTTCTCTATAGCCACTATCCCTGCAATGAAAGGGTCCCACTCCTTTGGAAAACCCTTCAAGGTTGACTTGAATATCTCTGTTGAAGACAGTTTAAGTCCCACAACTATAAGCTCAACTATCATTTGCTTAACCTTGGTGAGTTAGGTTGCTACACCCTCACCCTTGGTCATCCTCGTATGTAGAATCCTTTCTTTGAGAGCCATGGTTATTCTCTCACGCTTTTCTTCGAACATGCTCTAGAGAATAGTCCACATCTCATTAGTTGTGTTATTCTCACCAATGTGGTGGATGAAATGATCCTTCACCCCATCCAACAACAGTCTGTGAGTCTTGATTTCAAGGGCATCATGAAAATCCTTCTCCTTAGGATTTGTGGGTATTTTAGCTTCCTTCTCAACAATACCCCACACTTTGTTATCCTAAAGTGCATTCCTCATGTGATACTTCCACTGCAAAAAGTTGGAATCTCCATCAAGACTATATTCATATATTAGGTCAGAAGCCATCTTGATTTACTTTTGATTTTTCCATGAGTCCGATCTAAAAACTACTTGTGAGTTGTAAGAAACCTCGCTTTGATACAATGTAAAACTTGTAGCAGAAAATCTTAGACTTAACAGCAAATAACATTCAGATTTGTTGTCTGAAATTGCTATAAAAACTACACAGTTGAGCTACAATAAACACATTAAAAGAAGAAAGAACAACCACACAATAAATAACACAAGGTTTACTCTAGAATCCCCACTCCTCTAGGGAAAACCTGGCAATACTAGAGACCTTTTATTATTCAGCTAATGGTTCATGAATACATTATAGAGGTTAAGTATGAGATAAATCTTAGCTGAGAGCTACTTTTTCCAACTTCTAGAAGCAATATTCTTCAGTACTCAACCCTCTTCAACATTCTTAGATCAATTTATTATGTTGGGTGGTCATACTGTTATAGAAAGATTTACCTCACCCTATGCAATCTTGCACAGAAGGCCTTTTTCCATTTCCCCATGCAGACTTATCATCCTTTTTTATAAAATCCATAGCTAAAAATACATTTTTTTCCACATGTACACATTTTTCTTACTATAAAGTGTTTGTATATGCAAACTGCACCACTACAGACTGCATACATCGGGATTTGTGCTATAAAATGAAAATTAATGTCGGGTTTTCCTGTCACGACATGAGATCTATGATCCTTGGCCTTCCATATACTGGAAATGTTTCAACTCGGCCCTTCAGTTCCATTTTGAAGGCTATAAATGGGCCAATTCTGAGCTATGGAAAGAGGAGAAATAATTCAACTTTGAGAGAAAAGTTACTCTGGATAAATTATTTACTTCATATTGAGTCTGCATCCCTTTTTCCTTTAAGTCTAAACACAGTTTTCATCCCCCAAGCTCTTCCCTTATTGATTGAGAACTTCATATTTTCTCTTTTATGAGATTGCCTTTGGTGGAGGATTGAAGTGGTGGAGGCCCAACTGGAAGGAAATTTGTTTCTTGGTTCTGAACCATGCCGACATGAAAGTCTGTAACATTTTTACTTATGTTGATCATATATTAATAGAAATACTCTTTTCTCGTCCAAATGATATCTTGCAAATATTTGAATTATTATTCCATGGGTGTATTTGTCATGTTTATTAATGGATTCTGCTATTGAATGTGATAACATCATTTATTATCACTATATGCTTGCTTTGCTTGGTTGTTGAGGACTAGTTCCAAGTATATTGTTTTGGGTCAAGTGTTGAACGGTGGAATTCTTTGAACGTCTAGACGAGGTAGGCCTTTTATCTTGTCTTGCTAGCATATTTGTTTATATATCATACTTGATAAGAGAGTTGATTTCTGCAGTCATTTCCATCTGTTGTGGTTTACCCTAGCCATAGAGATATTTTCCTCGTAACATAATTGGTGACCACACTCGGGATTGAATATTCTTTCTTAGGGTTTGGAGTACTTTTCTCCCTAGATTGCTCTCATTCCTATTGTGTTTCTTGTCGTATCATTACTTGACAACCTCTATTCACTCTGGGTCTGACTTTTCAGCCTTCTCCCTTGCCTGGCCTTGTTTTTTGAAACATATACGCACTTTTTGGCTTGACATTCACATACATACAAGAACTATCCATCTACCAGATGCGTACATACACTCGGTTTTCCTAAACAGTCACATACATCAGCTTTCCTTTATTGTTTTCTAGGTTTGGTGGTTGTTGGGTGGGATTTGATGTTTGTTGAGTCTTCTTGGGTCTCTGTAGTGCCTGTTAAGTGCTCGTGGGATGACATGAAACCTGTCTTTGGTTGAATTTTCGGGTGGAGTCTTTCTCTTCATATTTTCATTTTGATTGTCCTTGTACATTGGGCTAGGTGTTTTGTTTCTTGGTATCCTGCTTGAGTTATCTCTTTCTATACACAATAGAGTTTATGTATCAAGTTGTTGTTCACTCTAGGCATTTTCATTTCTCTTATATTGAAAATACAAAAAAAATGGGCATTTTTCATTGCTTGGCATTTTGGTCTTTTGAGTCCTTGTCATTAGCTTAGTGCATGTAATGAAAAATTTCAATTTTACTTCAGAATTGCAGAGTTGAAATTAAAAATTGCATTGGTTTTTAGAAGCATATCATTCATTGAAAATTGAATTTAGGACTTTGCATTATATTCATATTTACTTTTCTTGCAAAATCATAACATCATGAGTTTCACTACCATACCTTTTTGAGAAATCACGGCCACTAAAATTAACACTATAATTTAAAATTGATTAGTCATGATTTTATTTTCTAGGGTGCACAAACTAGCTTAGGATTTAGTGCCTTAGAATAAGATTTTGTTAGTAAACTTCTCCAAGGAAATTAAATCAACATATGTGTATAACAAAGGGAGTGGAGAAATCCATTGTATAACTGGTAATATTAGGAGGCTCTTCTCACACTAGAGTTAATCACGAGGTCGCACGAGGTTGGTTGAAGGGATATCCCCCCGATACCTTCTTAGCATCAGAGATATTTCTGGGGATCTATTCATATCTGGGGATCTTGCTAGTTCCTTTACCTCCGTGAGAGGCAGTACTTTCAAGGTTCTGGGCTTTGCTACCCTACCCATATGGTGGACCTTACTTACGACTACTCACTTGTGCATCATTTACATAGTGGTTTATTAGTTTCTTGACTTAGGTGCCACATAGGTCACTTGCAGGGGTTATTCTGCAGGTACCCTGGGTCAGATAAGGGTTGAACATCACACAACCTTTATGGAGGATTACCTCTCCAGGAGGATCTAACCGACTGGTTGTTAAGCCCACGAGGGCCCTTATAACTGATTATGTTACCTCCAATATTTAGCAGGGAGTCTTAGGCCCCTCTTGGGTGAGACATACCTTCTTTAGAGAGGGAGGCCACTTTCAGCCACTATACCCCATTTGTGTGCATATTGGCCATTTGACTTTTGGTGTGCTCTTTGATTACTAGTTGGCCTTAGGTTTTATTTTTCATCTTTAGAGTCTTCAGTCATCGTGGAGTCGGACCAGCATCCCCGCCGGTCCCGTCGCTTGTTATAGTTACCACTGGATTTCGATTCGTTTCCTTACAAAAGGCATAGAGTTATTAGGAGTGGTACACACACGTCCACTATTTAGACTTGTGATTCTACAAGGATGAGTACTAAACCTAGTCTTTAGAACACTAGGAGCCCTTCGACTCCTGCACCCACTATAGTTAATGGCACCCCTTCGACTCCTGCAACCACAATTGTTGTAGTGTCATAGGCACCTATTATTACTATGGCTCGACCTATAGTGAATTCTCAATCTCTTTCCTCGAACCCTTTTGGGTCTCTTGGTCACTCACCAGGATACATTGTTCAGTCCATCCCTATGGCCTCTAGTTCTTTTTCTTATGGTATGCCAAACTTTACTTCGCAATTTTCGAACATCATCCCAGCTACCAACCTTAATGCCAACATTAGGCTTGGGGGCACCACACCTCCTTATACTCCATTTTCATTTTGTGGTTCTCAAATCCCTCAAACGACTCCTAATATGGGAGGCATTCCTACTTTTAACCTCACGTCTAATCCTTTTTCTTCTGGGTGGAACAACCAACCTGGCAGACAAGCTTCTGCTCAAGTTCCCTCCTACGCCCCTACCTCCTCAATGTCAATTCCGAACAACACATTTAGCATGATAAATCCACATTTATCCTCTAGATTCACACCCGAGGGAGGTCAATTTCACGCTTTGGGAAACTTCCAACCTGGATCYAATCCATTTGGGRGCAATTTTTATAACCCTCATCAGAACATTCCTACTAGAATGACGCCCAACCAACCTTTTATGAATCAACCTGGAGGASGGCCTTATAATCTTGGACAGGGCCATGGTTCTTACCAAAACCTTGGATGGGCTGCAATTCCTCAAACACAATATTTCTCAGGAGCTTGGGGCCAGATGTCRCAACCTCGTCTCCCTTTTCTAGCTATGCTTAATCTACCAGACTTGTCTAATTTGATCAACAACCTTGTGATTCATGATCCTACATGGCCCCCCATCCCCACCAAGWTTCCTTTGGACATTCTAAAGTTTGAAGGAAACAATGGTGAGGATCCTAGTGATCACRTTACTACCTTTCACCTATGGTKCTCCTCAAATTCCTTTAATGAAGATTATATTCGATTAAGATTATTTCAACGCACCCTCATTGGGGTAGTTGTGAAATGTTATATCGAGCTAMCTAGGGGGGCATATGGGACTTTTGATCAATTGGTGTTGGTCTTCCTTAACCACTTCCAGTTGTTGGTTCATTACGATGTTGGCCTAGAACTTCTATCGACTTTACGCCAGGACATCACCACTCATATCTCAGATCATATCCAGGAGTGGCATAGATGGAAGAGGTTGATTAATACTTCTATACCCCCAACCTTTATTTAGAATGGTTCCTCAAGTATTTTCACCCTCCTATCTCAAAGGATGTTGCTACATCTAGGGTTACCACTGAGGAAGAAGCGACCTTTAAATCCCAACAGTTAGATCTCATATACGCTTAGTCTAGGATGTTATAACACATTCTTTCAGACACACTGTGGTCAACTTATGACCCTAGACAAAAGCCTGGACCTCATGCCAATAAAATTGTAGGCTCTACCAATGTAAAGTCAGCAGAACTGGTGAAAATCCATTTGAAAGAGTTGTCTCTAAACCATTCTGTAGGAGGGACAACTTCTTCTATGTCTTCCAATCCCACTTAGTTGATAGATGAACATTTCGTGCAATCATCAGCCGACCCAAATGGTAACTAGAAACCATGAGGGAATAAGAAGAAAGGATGTAATAATCATAAGGGTGGGAAAAATAATAATAAACCCAAGGATAATGGTAATAATGAGACGATGAATAATAATGTTGGAGAGGGAAAACAAGAAAGACATCAGGTGAAGTTTCCCTATAAGATTTTTACAGACGATCACCTTACCCATCTATGCCCCAAAATCACGGAGATTGTGAGGCTATTATCTCTACCAACCGTCTTGCTAGCGAATCCTTTCCCACATAACCAACACATGGCCTCGAGCTCCTCAAACACTAGAAATGCAGATGGTGGGAGTCAAAAACCAATGTTGGGAGATTATAGCTCTTCACAAACTATTCCTGGTCTAGAATCTCCTCCTCATCCTCTGGAGACAACTTTACATATTGAAAAAACAAACCCACCACCTCATATTCTGAAAGGAGTAATCAAGCACTCTACCCACAATCCAAATGCTAGAGCCGCCCAGAACTACTCTATTGTTGAGGACCTGGGTCAAACCCCTTATGCGATGTCAACTTTGGAGGTACTCCATATGTGTCCTTCACAAAGGAATGCCTTATTGTCTACGTTAGGAGCTCTAGAACCTAGTGGCTCAAAATTTATCAAGTTTGATGTCACAGATGTGAAGCCTCTCTTTCCTTACCATGTCGCATTCCAAATCCATGTGGAGTACTCAAAGTATATAATCAAACATGCAGTTGTTGATGAAAGCATTGCTACATATGTGATGTCCTTGATCTGGTGGAAAGGTCTCGGTTCTCCGACTCTTTCTAATTCATCGAACATGTTGACTTCTTTTGATGGTCATTCCTTCCACCCTCACAGTATTCTTCCTTCATTTCTAGTCCAGTTAGGTGGGAAGATGGTAGAGGTGGAGGTCGAGGTAGTTGATGCACCTCTTGATTATAACTTGTTACTAGGATGCAATTGGACCTATGCTATGGTCGTCGTTGTATCATTTGTCTTCCATACTCTTTGCTTTCCTCATGAAGGGAATATTGTGATGATCAACCAATTATCCTTTGTGTACTCTAGTCCCAATGCATCTATTGAACTATTGATCCCTATTATTGATAATTCTCAGCCGAAAACTGAGAATATTGGTGTCGGAATGTATTCTTCCCTTATGGGTACTTTTGAATTTACAACACTGAGTCATCATGTTTACGCCATGACCATTCGGCCCGTTTTGATAGGGAGATCCATTCCTTTCCACACTTCCTATTTTAGTGATCTATGGACCCTACCTTCCCTGACTTCATATTATGAAGGTGAGTCACATCCTGGCCATGAAACTATCGACAACGAAGANGTAAAGAGCACGACGCTCTTCCGATCTTTCGTGCTCTTTACACAGTCATCATGTTTACGCCATGACCATTCGGCCCGTTTTGATAGGGAGATCCATTCCTTTCCACACTTCCTATTTTAGTGATCTATGGACCCTACCTTCCCTGACTTCATATTATGAAGGTGAGTCACATCCTGGCCATGAAACTATCGACAACGAAGATTGTGTATCAAGTTGTTCTTGATTCTTCCATCGATCCCGATCCTAATACCTCACCAACAGACAAAGAGGGTCCCATTCTTAGGCCCGTGTGGGCCACTTAGTTGTATTGTTCACATGATTACCTCGATGAGAATTTTCCTTCAGACAAATCTATCATCCAAGCCATGAATGGTTTCGACAAACCTTGGGATGATATGCATCACTGCTCTTATTTTCTCCAAGAGATTGGAAGAATCGAACAAGATGACTTTCGATCTACTTTGAGTGAGATAGTCAGTCACGCCATAGTTCCACTTGATACGCACAAAAATTATGCCAAAGGAAACTTGGTGAGTATTTATCCTATCATCACGATCGATATCTCTTGTACCCCTGGCAAGATTGAAAATGTACATATTGGTGCAGATTGTTCGCTAGAAAAAATACTGATCTACAATGAACTCTTCAAGGAATTCTGAGATGTATTTGCTTGGTCATATGAAGAGATGCCAATAATCGACACTCGTATTTTCAAGCATGAGATCATAACTTATCCAAATGCTAAACCTATTTGACAACATCTTAGATTTGTCAACCCCCGGAAGGCCCTTTCTATTAAGGTAGAGGTGGAGAAGCTACTTAATGTTGGCTTCATCTACCTGGTTCCCTTGACTGAATGGGTATCCAATCTTGTTCCTGTGAATAAGAAGCACGGAACTATCTGTGTATGTATGGACTTTCGTGACCTAAACAATGCCTGTCCTAAAGACAACTTCCCGACACCTTTCATCAATCAAATTCTCGAAGAGTGTGCGGCAAGTGAAGTATTTTATTTTATGGACGTATTTTTCAAGGTATAACTAAATTCAAATTAAACCTAGGGATCAACACAAGACGACAATTATTTGTCCGTGGGTTACTTTTGCATACCGGAAAATGCCTTTCGGCCTTAAAAACATCGAAGAAACCTTCTAACGTGTCGTGACCTTCTCTTTTCACGATCTTAAGAATATAATCGAATCTTACCTTGATGATCTTTCTGATTACTCTTGTAATAGAGTGGATCACTCTACACACCGTCAAATTGGTTTTGAAAGATGTTGTTACTATAGAATCTGGTTGAACCCTCACAAGTGCATATTTTGCGTTAGGTATGGTCATATTTTGGGATTTCTAGTTTCTGAGACCGAGATCATGGTAGATTTGTTAAAGGTTGAGGCAATACTTTGATTCCCTCCCCTGCACACTATTAGAAAACTTAAAGTTTTACAGGGGAAAACTAAATTTCTACGTTGTTTTATAGTAAATCATGCTAATATCACTAAGGGTTTCATGCGTCTTTTGAAGAAGGACACCCCTTTTATCTGGGATGAGCAAGCCCAAGAGTCCTTCAATGCTTTGAAGAAAGCCTTGGTATCAATGCCTCTATTGAAGTCTCTTGACTATAGTAGGGATTACTTTCTTTATATTGCTATGTATAAGGATATGATTGGTATGGTTTTGGTTCAGGAGGATGATGAACTCCACGAGAACATCATCTACTATATTAGTCAAAACTTAGTCAGTCATGAACTTAATTATTCTCACACTGAAAAGCTAGATTTGGTTGTCGTTCACGCAGTCCAATGTTTATGTCATTATATATTACTTTGAAAGACTACTTTGGTTGCCAATGTCAATATGTTTCAATACATCCTTACCAGGAGCATCGCCAGTAGCAAGCGACCATGGGACAAATGCCATTGCATTTTTGGCACATGTTAAAATTGTTTGAAATGTTTTGAAGGGTTGGATGCACAAATATTAATGTAACAGTTAAAAAAGGAGGCACACTTGCTATTGTAAAAAATTCTTGAGCGATCCACTCTCATCTATAGTAGATAGAGGCATTTATGTTTAATTAATGTAAGTAAGTAGTTTTAAATTCCTAGATTTGACAGTTTTTAAGAGCTGGAGGGAAAACGGATATAGACACCCTCTCCTTTGTATCTTTGTATCAATCAAGATAGAGATCATTGTATTATAGAGCATAGAGGAAGAGATCTGTAGCAGAGAGTTGTGTAAGAAAACCCATGCACAGAAGTTCTGAGATTAATATATGAAGCTTTGAATTTAGACTCATGGTGTTGTAATGCTTTCTGTGTGTATATGCTGAATGCTATGCTTATGGTTGTTTACTCTTTCTGTCATGCATTTTTGTTAAGCTGTGCATGTATGATTTCATTTTAATAATTTGGAATCTAAGAAGAGTAAGGAAATGAGTTTCAATTGTTTTTCACTTCTTGAGTAAAAGTTTCTGCAAGGAGTGAAGAGAAGCGTCCGCAAGGAGTGCGTTGACAGGTTCAGAGTTCATCTCTGAAAGCTCAGCAGGAATAACATTGTTCTCATTTTCTAAAGGGTGTAAGTCAGGCACAGAAGTTGTGCAAAGTGTGCGCAGGCTAGTTGGAAGTTTAGAACTTATCAACCAAGGAGAGGATTAAAGACTACTGTCACAAGGAGTTGCACAGAGTCAGAGGATTCAAATACTTAGACGTATTTGAAGAAGTGTCGCAAGGAGTGTGTGCAGAAACCTCATAGGAGATTAGGGGTTGTGAAAGGAATCCCAAGAGAGTTAGCATCTTCAAAGTGTTGAAGAGTAGAAGAGGAGTTTTGGTCATCGTGCAGAGACCAAGTTCAGAAAAAAAGGATCGTAGGTCTGGTTGAGTCAGAGGTTCTTTGAGAAGAGATTGGACAGTCGAAATTCTCCAAGGAGAAAACCCAAAATAGCGAGGA
Source organism: Picea mariana (assembly GCA_032191745.1). NCBI lineage: Eukaryota > Viridiplantae > Streptophyta > Pinopsida > Pinales > Pinaceae > Picea > Picea mariana. Next base: position 63,973 of record JASDQU010507772.1, on the reverse strand, counting down.
CCGTGGGATCTATAGGAGCTGCAAGACGGATAAGGAGCTATTGATCTTGACTCATCGGAGCGTCAGGTCATTTCGGCATTTCGGGGTTCAAAAGTATGAAGTGTAAGCCAAAATCCTTGGCTCATCAAATCCCTGAAACGCGAAAAGGAGGTTTTCGTGTGTGGAAGTGAGGAGAAGCAAGTTTAAGTTTTCAAAGCTTCAGAGTTCAAAGTTTCAGAAGTCATAAGGACAAGTGATCGGGACACAGTGGAGTGGAAGATATGAAGTCACAAATCGAAACATAAGTTGATCTGAATTTCAAAATTTCGGCACTCAGGATTTCGGCATTCCCGCTGACAAGAATTCGGGTTCTTCACATGTGAATCCCCAAAGTTGTGAAACACAAAATAGTGTGAAGGGGAGTTTTGGCATTTTGATGTTTCGGGGTTTGGGAACCTGAGAGGACAGTGTTCTAGGATTGAGATTCTTGGACTCCCGGTGCTCGAAAGTCTGAAATCACGCGAGCTATCAGATCGAAGGGAGACTCATAGTCGTTGATTCCGTAGGGGATATTATATTAGAATTCAGGAAACCGGGGATTGTGAAGACATAAGGTGGTTTGAGAGTTCCAAACTCCCAATACCCAAGAACCCGAAATATAGAGGAGGCGACACGTGGAAGGACAGGAGATTTCCTGTCGAGGTTTGTGGAAATAGCGAGGAGAAGTGCCATTTCGGCATTTTGGGACTTCAGAGACTGGAATACGGAGGTGACAGAGTATTCAATCCTTAGCACATAGAACTCTTGGCATGCAAAATCGTGCTGGCCGTTGGATCAAGAGAGGATCCACAATCGTTGATTTCCTTGGAAGGAAACCTTAGAGTTTTGGCATTTCGGGATTCAGCATACCGAGAACACTGTTGACAAGAGAACAGATATAGTGAATAAGAGAACCCAGTATGTGAAATTTCGAAAGGATTTCAGAAGGCGTCATTTTGGCATTTCGGGGTTCAGAGGTTCAGGAGCCCTAAGGACATAGTGAAAAAGCATTTTGG
>JASDQU010507772.1:43876-62889 GCA_032191745.1 Picea mariana | reverse complement strand
GAGTGCGTTGACAGGTTCAGAGTTCATCTCTGAAAGCTCAGCAGGAATAACATTGTTCTCATTTTCTAAAGGGTGTAAGTCAGGCACAGAAGTTGTGCAAAGTGTGCGCAGGCTAGTTGGAAGTTTAGAACTTATCAACCAAGGAGAGGATTAAAGACTACTGTCACAAGGAGTTTCACAGAGTCAGAGGATTCAAATACTTAGACGTATTTGAAGAAGTGTCGCAAGGAGTGTGTGCAGAAACCTCATAGGAGATTAGGGGTTGTGAAAGGAATCCCAAGAGAGTTAGCATCTTCAAAGTGTTGAAGAGTAGAAGAGGAGTTTTGGTCATCGTGCAGAGGCCAAGTTCAGAAAAAAAGGATCGTAGGTCTGGTTGAGTCAGAGGTTCTTTGAGAAGAGATTGGACAGTCGAAATTATCCAAGGAGAAAACCCAAAATAGTGAGGACCGTGGGATCTATAGGAGCTGCAAGGCGGATAAGGAGCTATTGATCTTGACTCATCGGAGCGTCAGGTCATTTCGGCATTTCGGGGTTCAAAAGTCTGAAGTGTAAGCCAAAATCCTTGGCTCATCAAATCCCTGAAACGCGAAAAGGAGGTTTTCGTGTGTGGAAGCGAGGAGAAGCAAGTTTAAGTTTTCAAAGCTTCAGAGTTCAGAGTTTCAGAAGTCATAAGGACAAGTGATCGGGACACAGTGGAGTGGAATATATGAATTCGCAAATCGAAACATAAGTTGATCTGAATTTCAAAATTTCGGCACTCAGGATTTCGGCATTCCCGCTGACAAGAATTCGGGTTCTTCACATGTGAATCCCCAAAGTTGTGAAACACAAAATAGTGTGAAGGGGAGTTTTGGCATTTTGATGTTTCGAGGTTTGGGAACCTGAGAGGACAGTGTTCTAGGATTGAGATTCTTGGACTCCCAGTGCTCGAAAGTCCAAAATCACGCGGGCTATCAGATCGAAGGGAGACTCATAGTCGTTAATTCTGTAGGGGATATTATATTAGAATTCAGGAAACCGGGGATTGTGAAGACATAAGGTTGTTTGAGAGTTCCAAACTCCCAATACCCAGGAACCCGAAATATAGAGGAGGCGACACGTGGAAGGACAGGAGATTTCCTGTCGAGGTTTGTGGAAATAGCGAGGAGAAGTGCCATTTCGGCATTTTGGGACTTCAGAGACTGGAATACGGAGGTGACAGAGTATTCGATCCTTAGCACATAGAACTCTTGGCATGCAAAATCGTGCTGGCCGTTGGATCAAGAGAGGATCCACAATCGTTGATTTCCTTGGAAGCGAAACCTTAGAGTTTTGGCATTTCGAGATTCAGCATACCGAGAACACTGTTGACAAGAGAACAGATATAGTGAATAAGAGAACCCAGTATGTGAAATTTCGAAAGGATTTCAGAAGGCGTCATTTTGGCATTTCGGGGTTCAAAGGTTCAGGATCCCTAAGGACATAGTGAAAAAGCATTTTGGTGTTTACAATTTTGAAAGCGTGAAGAGAAGGTGAAGGCCAGAACGGTTGCATTTTGATAAATCGAAGATTGGAAGTTCGGGACTCCAGGGGTTGAGAATAGAGTTGCACGTCATCACAACTCCCAAATTTGCGAAAGCCAAAAAGCCGAAATAGATAGTCAGGAAGGTCAAGTGGTTAGATATTTTGGATTTCAGAGGTCGAAGAGGTAAGACGCTCGACCACGGGATTCGTGAAATCACAAAATCCGGTATCCCGAAATAAAAGAGAAATTTCTTCAAGGTTTGTTGTGGGTTGATTTCCTGAAAGGGAAATAGAAGAGCCAATCGAGCTCTCGGGCTGAAAGGAAAAGATCCTGTGCAGATTTTGACTTGCGGGTCTGGGGGGGAGTCTGCGTCAAGTTTGGTATCAGAGCCCTTTTCTGTTTGTATATTGAAAATAGAGGGTGCGAGAAAGATTTACAACCATGCCACCGAGAAGAAGAGACAGGAAAACACCCAATCCACTAGAGGAAAGGGAAATTCCAAGAAGAAGGGGTAGGCAATTACCTGATCCACCAGGGACAAGAGAGATGCGTGAAATACGTGCTAGGATAGATGTCGTGGAAATTGTAAAGAGGCGCGCAGTTGGTGTTGGGGATCTCAGTGAATCTGAAAGTGAAAATGAAGTTGGACATGAAGGAGAAGAAGTTGCAGTAGAAGATGAAGCAAATGAATGTCTACTCAGGGTTGTTGCAAGGATGGGTGCTAGGGAAAAAATGGAAATTCCAGTATATGAAGGAAACCTGGATGTTGAAGAGCTTATAGACTGGATTAGAGCTCTGGATAAGTATTTTGACTATGAAGATGTCAAGGAAGACAAAAAGGTCAAACATGTTGTCACAAGACTAAAAGGACATGCAACATTGTGGTGGGATGAACTACAAGATGACAGACGTTGTAAGGGCAAGTAGAAAATCAAGATTTGGGATAGAATGGTTGCAAAGATGAAGGCAAAATTCATACCCAAATATTATCAAATTACTCTGTTCTGAAGAATGCAGAATTTGAGACAGAAGTTGAATTCAGTGAAAGAATACACTRAGGAGTTCTACAAGATAAACATCAGAGCAGGTCATCAGGGAAATGATGATTAAAAGGTTKTTATATACATGAATGGTCTGCGGTATGAMATTCAATATGAGATGAGCATGATGAGCCTTTGAAGTGTGGAGGATTCTTATCAGATGGCTGTGAAAGCTGAAGAAAAACTGAKCTGGAAGCAAGGTCGGAGAGGCCAAGGCAGAAGCCAAGCTAGAGGYAAAACAACTGCCTAGGATAGGAATCAGAAACCTAAAGAAGAATGGAAGAAACCTCAAACTCAAACTGAGAGAKGTGGAAGCTCACAGAGAGGACAGTATGTTKATAACAACACTTTTCCTCGAGCTAGAGGAAGAGGAAGAGGCAGAGGTGGAGTAGTAAAATGCTTCACATGTGGAAAAAATRGGCATAAATCTTATGAATGTCTAGATAAGAAGAAAGAAGGAGGTGAGACTCACATTTCTGAAGCACAAAGATGGAATGTTGAGGCAGAAGATGATGAAGGCGRAAGATCACTGATGATGAGGAAGGTTCTCTTAACGCCGGAGAAGGAGGCAGAGAATCTAGTTCAAAGGAACAAACTTTTTCGGACTGCTTGTAAGACCAAAGACTGGGCATGCAAAGTCATCGTGAAAAGTGGTAGCACAGACAATCTCATTTCTACAGAGATGGTAGAAAATATGGAGCTGGAGACTATTGAACATCCAAGCCCATACAGAGTTTCATGGTTACAAAAAGGACATCAGGTAAATGTCACTAAAAAGTGTTTAGTTGAGTTTAAAATAAGAGGGTATAAAGATGAAATACTATGTGATGTCATTCCCATGGATGTTTTTCATCTATTGTTGGGTAGACCATGGAAATATGACAGGAATGTAATTCATGATGGGAAAAAGAACACATACACCCTAGAGAAGAATGGGAGAACTCACATGTTGTTACCGATTAAGGACAAAGAAGTAAAACCTGAGGTAAGTAACACTGTACTTCTCATGAGTGGTAAGGAACTTCTTACAGAGGTTAAGAAGAAGGAAGATACACAATTTATTGTGGTCAGGAAGNGGGAAGGAACTTCTTACAGAGGTTAAGAAGAAGGAAGATACACAATTTATTGTGGTCAGGAAGCCTAGAATTGTTTTAACTAGTACAAGAGTAGATGATTTAACAGAAGAAATCTAGAAGTTGCTAGAGGAGTTTTTTGATATAGTAGTGGACGAACGACCTTGTTCGTTTCCACCAGTCAGATGTGTACGTCATCATATTGATCTCATACCTGGAGCTAGTTTTCCAAACAAAGAAGCATGCAGATTGACGTCGCAGGAGAATGAGGACGTCAAGAGACAAGTCCAAGACTTAATGGACATGGGATTGGTTAGAGAAAGCTTGAGTCCATGTGATGTTACGACAATGCTCAGCCTAAAGAAAGATGGAGGCTGGAGGATTTGTACGAACTCGAGGGAAATTAACAAGATAACCATCAGGTATAGATTTCCATTGCCAAGGATGGATGATTTGATGGATTGTTTGAGTGGAGCAAATTTTTTTCAAAGATTGATTTGAAGAGTGGTTATCATCAAAATCGTATGAGAGAAGGTGATGAATGGAAGACAGCCTTCAAGACAAATGAGGGACTGTATGAATGGCTTGTTATGCCATTTGGCTTAACAAACGTGCCTAGTACTTTCATGAGGCTGATGAATGAAGTCTTGAAGGAGTTCATCGAGAAATTTGTCATCGTATATCTTAATGATATATTTATCTTCAGTAGAATAGAAACAGAGCACTTGAAGCATTTGGCTACAGTGATGAAGAGATTACAGCAAGAGAAGTTGTTGATAAACATGAAGAAATCATCATTCATGAGGACAGAGATCATTTATTTGGGGTTTGTTATTTCTGCAGATAAGCTGAAAATGGATCCAGATAAAGTGGAGGTGATTAAGATATGGCCACCATCGAAAAGTATATTTGAAGTTCTAAGTTTTCATGGATTGGCTAGTTTCTACAGGAAATTTATCAGAAATTTCAGTGGAATTAGCACACCGATGATGGACACAGTGAAGAAAAGACATAAATCTTTTCACTAGACAGAAGAAGCCGAGAAACGTTTCAATTTGTTGAAAAAGAAAATTACTGAACAACCAATTTTGGTGTTGCCAGATTTCAAAAAGACGTTTCAGGTTAAATGTGACGCAAGCAGGTTTGCAATAGGAGCAGTCTTGAGCCAAGATGATAGACCGATCGCATACTTCAGTGAGAAACTGAATGAAGCGAAGGTGAAGTACTCCACGTATGACAAGGAATTTTATGCAGTCATACAGGCATTGAAAAAGTGGAGGCACTATTTGGTTCCTAAAGAATTTGTCTTATACAGTGACAATCATGCTTTGCAATTCGTAACTCAACAAGAGAAGTTGAACCAAAGACATGTTAAATGGGTTGAATATATGTAGAATTTTACTTTTGTAATTAAACATATTTCTGGAACTGCTAAAAAGGTTGTTGATGCTTTGAGCAGGAAAATTTTACTTATGCAGGAGTTCAGAGTCAAAACATTGGGTTTTGATAACCTCAAGGACATGTATAGAGATGATCTAGATTTCAAAGAGGCGTATGAGGCATCTGAGAATCCAATTCTCAGGGACAGAAGTCAATGGACTGAATATATGATCCAGGATGGATTATTATTCAAAGGCAATCAACTATGTATTCCAAAATGCTCCATGAGGGAGAATCTGCTAAAAGAAAAGCACAGTGGAGGTCTAGCCGAACATTTCAGTCATAACAAAACATTCTCAAAGTTGAACAGCTCATATTTTTGGCCGGGGATGAGGACTGATGTCAAAAGATTTGTGGACAGGTGCAGAATTTGTCATCACTCAAAGGGAAAAAGACAAAATACAGGGTTGTATCAGTCGTTACCCATACCTGAGAGGCTGTGGGATGCAGTGAGCATGGATTTTGTGTTGGGATTGCCAAGAACGCAAAGAGGGTTTGATTCCATCTTTGTGGTGGTAGACATATTTTCTAAAATGGCACACTTTATACCATGTCAGAAAACTAGTGATGCAACTCACATTGCGAATCTGCTTTTCAAAGAAGTCGTCAGACTTCACGGCTTACCAAGGAGCATAGTTTTAGATCAAGACACCAAGTTTGTGGGACATTTCTGGAGAACTTTGTGGAAGAAGCTGGGAACAAAATTGTCATTTATCTTAGCTTATCATCCTCAGACGGATGGGCAAACAGAATTTGTAATCAGAAGCTTGGGAGATTTACTAAGGATCCTAGTGACTGAACATCACATTCAGTGGGATCAAATTCTGCCATAGGCGGAATTTGCTTATAATGATTTTACCAATAGAAGCACAGGGCAGAGTCCATTTCAGATTGTTTATGGAATACAACCCCGGGGTGTTTCTGAACTGAAGGATTCAGAACAGGATGAAACTAGAAGTGCTAGTGCAGAGAATTTTGCAGAAGCAATGAAGGAACTTCACAGCCAAGTGAAGGAGCGATTGTAGGATTCAAATCAGGAGTATAAGCACAGAGAAGATCAACACAGACGACAACTTCAGTTTGAGGTTGGTGATATAGTTCTTTCACANAACTAGTGATGCAACTCACATTGCGAATCTGCTTTTCAAAGAAGTCGTCAGACTTCACGGCTTACCAAGGAGCATAGTTTTAGATCAAGACACCAAGTTTGTGGGACATTTCTGGAGAACTTTGTGGAAGAAGCTGGGAACAAAATTGTCAATTAGCTTAGCTTATCATCCTCAGACGGATGGGCAAACAGAAGTTGTAAACAGAAGCTTGGGAGATTTACTAAGGATCCTAGTGACTGAACATCACATTCAGTGGGATCAAATTCTGCCATAGGCAGAATTTTCTTATAATGATTTTACCAATAGAAGCACAGGGCAGAGTCCATTTCAGATTGTTTATGGAATACAACCCAGGGGTGTTTCTGAACTGAAGGATTCAGAACAGGATGAAACTAGAAGTGCTAGTGCAGAGAATTTTGCAGAAGCAATGAAGGAACTTCACAGCCAAGTGAAGGAGCGATTGTAGGATTCAAATCAGGAGTATAAGCACAGAGAAGATCAACACATGCGACAACTTCAGTTTGAGGTTGGTGATCTAGTTCTTTCACACTTAATAAAAGAAAGGTTCCCAAGGGGAACATATAACAAACCGAAAATGAAGAAGATTGGACCATGCAAGATCATAAGAAAATTTGGGGCAAATGCATATGAGATTGAATTACCTGATAGGATCTAAATTTCATCGATATTCAACATCTCAGATTTGTACCCTTACAAAGATGAAGAAGTAGGAGCAGACAATGAATAGACAGAGGTTCAGTGGGCTAAACAAATTCCTGTAGCTTAAAAGCCATATATGGAGAGCATACTTGACAAGAGAGTCAGTAAGAGGACCAGGATAAAATAGTATTTTGAATACTTGGTCAAGTGGAAGGGACATCCAATTGAAGATCCCAGCTGGGAGAATGAAGCAGAAATTCAGAAGCATGGACAGGCAGTGCAAGAGCTCATGAACAGGAGTCCATGAAAATTTTCAAGCGAGGGAGTATGATGCAGCAACATCGCCAGCAACAAGCGAGCGTGGGACAAACCCCATTGCATTTTTGGCACATGTTAAAATTGTTTGAAATGTTTTGAAGGGTTGGATGCGCAAATATTAATGTAACAATTAAAAAAGGAGGCGCACTTGCTATTGTAAACAAATCTTGAGCGATCCTCTCTCATCTGTAGTAGATAGAGGCATTTATGTTAAATTAATGTAAGTGGGTAGTTTTAAATTCCTATATTTGACAGTTTTTAGGACCTAGAGGGAAAATGGATATAGACACCCTCTTCTTTGTATATTTGTATCAATCAAGATAGAGATCATTGTATTATAGAACATAGAGGAAGAGAGTTGAAGCAGAAATTTGTGTAAGAAAACCCATGCACAGAAGTTCTGAGATTAATATATGAAGCTTTCAATTCAGAGTCATGGTGTTATAATGCTTTCTATGTGTATATGTTGAATGCTATGCTTATGGTTGCTTACTCTTTCTATCATGCATTATTGTTAAGATGTGTATGTATGATTTCATGTTAAGAATTTGGAATCTGAGAAGAGTAAGGAAATGAGTTTCAATTATTTTTCACTTCTTGAGTAAAATTTCATGCAAGGAGTGGAGAGAAGCATCCGCAGGGAGTGTGTTGACGAGTTCAGAGTTCATCTCTGAAAGCTCAGAAGGAATAACATTGTTCTCATTTTCCAAAGGGTGTAAGTCAAGCACAGAAGTTGTGCAAAGTGTGCGCAGGCTGGTTGGAAGTTTAGAACTTATCAACCAAGGAGAGGATTGAATACTACTGTCACAAGGAGTTGCACAGAGTCAGAGGATTCAAATACTTAGACGTATTTGAAGAAGTGTCGCAAGGAGTGTGTGCAGAAATCTCATAGGAGATTTGGGGTTGTGAAAGGAAGCCCAGGAGATTTAGTGTCTTCAAGGTGTTGAAGAGAAGAAGAGGAGTTTTGGTCATCGTGCAAAGGCCAAGTTCAGAAAAAAAGGATCATAGGTCTGGTTGAGTCAGAGGTTCTTTGAGAAGAGATTGGACGGTCGAAATTCTCCGAGGAGAAAACCTGAAATAGTGGGGACTATGGGATCTACAGGAGTTGCAAGGCGGATAAGGAGCTATTGATCTTGACTCATCAGAGTGTCGGGTCATTTCGTCATTTCAGGGTTCAAAAGTCCGAAGTGTAAGCCAAAATACTTGGCTGATCAAATCCATGAAACACGAAAAGGAGGTTTTCGTGTGTGGAAGTGAGGAGAAGCAAGTTTAAGTTTTCAGAACTTCAAAGTTTGGGGTTTCAAAAGTCCTGAGGACAAGCGATCGGGACACAATGGAGTGGAAGACCCAAAGTCCCAAATCAAAACAGAAGTTGATCTGAATTTTAGAATTTCAGAAATTGGGATTTCAACATTCCCGCTGACAAGAATTTGGGTTATTCACATGTGAACCCCCGAAGTTGCGAAACACAAAATAGTGTGAAGGGGAGTTTTGGCATTTCGGTGTTTCGGGGTTCGGGAACCTGAGAGGAAAGTGTTCTGGGATCGAGAGTCTTGGACTCCCAGTGCCTGAAAGTCAGAAATCACGCGGGTCGTCAGATCGAAGGGAGACTCATAGCCATTGATTTCGTAGGGGATATTATATCAGAATTCGGGATATCGAGGATTGTGAAGACATAAGGTGGTTCGAGAGTTCCAAACTCGTGATACCCAAGAACCCGAAATACTGAGGAGGCAACATGTGGAAGGACAGGATATTTCCTATCGAGGTTTGTGGAAACAGCAAGGAGAAGTGGCATTTTGGCATTTCGGGACTTCAGAGACCGGAAGATGGAGGCGACAGAGTATTCGATTCTTAGCAGATAGAACTCCCGGTACGCAAAATCACGCTGGCCGTTGGATCAAGAGAGGATCCACAATCGTTGATTTCCTTGAAAGCAGAACCTTAGAGTTTCGGCATTTCAGGATTCAGCATACCGGAAATCCTGTTGACAAGAGAACAGATATAGTGAAGAAGAGAACCCAGTACGTGAAAGTCCGAAAGGATTTCAGAAGGCGTCATTTCGGCATTTCAGGGTTCGGAGGTTCAGGAGCCCCGAGGACATAGTGAAAGCACATTTCGGTGTTTACAATTCCGAAAGCACGAAGAAAAGGGGAAGGCCGGAACAGTTGCATTTCAGTAAATCGAAGATCGAAAGTTCGAGACTCCAGGGGTCGAGAATAGAGTTGCACGTCATCGCAACTCCCGAATTCGCAAAAGCTGAAAAGACAAAATAGACAGTCAGGAAGGTCAAGTGGTTAGATATTTCAGATTTCGGAGGTCGAAGAGGTAAGACGCTCGACCACAGGATTCGTGAAATCATGAAATCCGGTATCCCGAAATAAAAGAGAAATTTCTTCAAGGTTTGTTGTGGGTTGATTTTTCGAAAGGGAAATAGAAGAGCTAGTCAAGCTCTCAGGCTGAAAGGAAAATATCCTGTGTGGATTTCGACCTGCGGGTCTGGGGGGGAGTCTACGTCATATTCGTTCTTTAGAAGTTCATCTGGATTCCCAGTTAGTAGTATGTCAGTTGAACGATAGTTATCACATGTGTGATCCTACTTTACTCTGACGATTCCTATGGGTACATCTTTTAGAACGACAATTTGATTTTATTACTTATTATCACATTCCCATGAGTTCTAATCATGTATCCAATTCTTATGCTAATTTTGTTTTAGATTAGCATTTGTCACATAACTAAAGCAAAGAAAACCATCTCATCAATGTACACATTGTAAAATATGATTAAAGTCGAAGATCCTTGTTTTATATATATTTCAAAAATATGGTGTTTATAGTACAAAATTGGGGCTAATACCCTCAATACACATATACAGTCGGTACTACAATATCCACGACATCTACACATGTGGTTCCATATGTGTGTCATGGTAAAAAACTATGACATTTACAAGACGCCAAAAGAGTCGTACCCAATCTCTGGACACACCAACCACTTGCCGATGCATGGCTTTCGGTAGATCCTCTACCTGAACCATGGGAATCATATGAGTCAAATGAGATAGGTTTCCCTCCACTTTTTGTAGGACTCTCTCATCTTCTCCTCCCATCACCTTGTCTCCTCGGTTCCTCCGTCGATTTCGTAATCTCGAGATTAACTTAATTAATTATCTCATAATCACCAGACGATGAACCTCCTGGAGTTTTAGTTTACGTGGGATCGGTAAATAGACAAGTTCCCAATGTCGACAATTATCTTGTGCCGACACGTGTCCTCCATAGATTCCACACGATGGACAGATCTCCACCGTATATCTCTATTGAGAAAAGTAAAATGGACCTTGGTTTGTCAAGATCACATATATGCCACTTTCCATCGTCTAAGCCACAAATAGAATAAACGTGGGTCCACAGAGGGGCGATACCATTGGCCATGAGCCTCTAAATGTTAGTAATCATAACTGTGAGTGAGAGGTATTAGTTGTAGATCTTATAGATAAGGCCCAGGAGTCGTAATCATGAGTTTACCTTAATTAATCATCTCGTAATCCCCATAGGTTTCTCACAGTTATACTTCATCAACAAAATTCAATGCCCAATATCTAATATACCAATAGGTCAAGGTCCTATGGTCACGGTTCTAGGGGAAGGGATCTAGCCTCTCCTTGTTAACTTAAAAATGGAGGAGGAAGATGTTAAATGATATCACCTATCCAATGGGTAATGGACAAGTGTCAACGCCCTTTTGGGTGAACCTTGGGAACGACGATGATGTGTACACTTATGTCAACCCACATGGGATTTCCACATGTCACACTGTGGTAGTTGTCACATATCATGTTGATTTGACATATTAAGACAAAGGTCCATGGAGAAAATGAGTGCCACTCGTTAAGCAATATGAGTGCCATGTGTCATGCCAGGTGGAAGATAGTGGCATGGACATGCATCAGGATAGGTGGTGGGATTGTGGATATGACCACGTGTCTTAGGTTCCAACTCATCTTGGATCGAGCATTTTGGTGCCATGAAAAAAGTAGAAGGGTTGATCTCCCGGTGGTCGATGTCTTGAGATATTGAGATCCTGAGATGATGTCACCCATCCAATACAAATAGGAAAAGTGGTTATATCTAGTTGCATGAAGCCTTTCACATGATGATGACGTGTACACCATGTCATTCCACGTGGCGGTCCACATGTCAAGTGTGGGTCATGCCATGTGTCAAGTGGTTTTAGAATTTTCAAGCAGAGCTCCATGGGGAAACAAGTGCCACATGTCATGAGGTGATGGTGGCCACATTTCATGCCATGGTTAAGATAGGTGGAAATATAAGATAGGGATGCGTGTGAAAGGTGCCATCTCAACACTAGATCGAACCTTTTGGGGCTATGTGAAATATGGATGGATGATGTCATGAGGTCCTGATGAGACGATGTCCCAGTGGACAGGTTTTAACACCTAGTTAAATCAGGTCTTAGAAGAATGAGGCAAAAATTTTTGAGCACATGGAAGGATGGGGGCTTGATATGCCAAGGGTTCAGTGGCCAAGTTGGAGGAGCCACACCGACATACGATCAACAACCACATTTTGCATGGGGAGAAGGTAGAACATGAAAATGCCACAACATAGGGGTATGATGATGTGGATTCCACGAGGCACTACAGAGGCCTTTGGCTAATAAAGGACCAAAACTTAAAAGGTCCATAAATTTTGATCAAGAACTCAATTTTGGACAAATTTGTAGTCATTGGAAAGCTCTCGATGAGAAGAAGACGATAGTGTTGTTTTGAAGGGGATTCGAGGTGGTTGAGTAAAATACAAAATATAATACCCCATCCCTTATAAGGTACTTAAGGGGGCTAGGTGTCTTACATAACTGCCTATGATATCTTGTAGATTTGACCCTTCAGAGTAACAATGACACTACATGGTCGAGACTCATAAATGACATGGCACTTCCACATATATGGCTGTCCTAAAATAACATTATAGAATTCAAATAGGGAAACATCAAACAATACCTCATATTTAAAGGGCATTATGTCATAGTACATTTGACACGGCTAGGTGTCATGAAGGTCTCATCCTTGGCTCAACCAACCAATGGTTTGTATGGTTGAGGGTGTGGCATCGTTGACAACTTCAATCTCTCTATGAACTCTATCAAGATGAGGTTATTTTGGCTCCCACATCTATTAATGGAAGAGGATCCCCCACTCCTCAAGCTCCTCCAACTCATCTAGTTATGGTTTACCCACAACCATAGGGGAATTTCCCCACAACACTATAGCCATGCTATGTAGGAGGAGGAATAAAGAAATCGTAATATGATCGTTGACTTCAACATGAATTCCATGGTACCAACTAGATTATATTTGACTCTGATATTAGCTAAACGTCGAGGAGATAAGTGTTGCAAAGGGTGTTACATAAAAATGAATCTCAACATAGAGAGATGTGTAATTTGTCTAGTACAGTCCCGATGGAGCAACTCACTAGAGAAGATGACGATGCAAATTCATAGTTTTCAAACATTCCAAAAAACACCTTACATCACATCACAATATTGTATGAGAAACAAAAGGGGTTTTATCACAAACATTTTACATGTTCTTTCCCCCCACATTGTTTTAAGTCTTTCCCAACATCCAACTTCAATATGAAACAATTGATAGTTGATTAATATTTTACCAATGTTAATTTCATGTTTGAAGCTAGCTATAATAAAAATATACCTTTAATATTATAATCAATGGTTAATGAATAAGTTATTAATTTTCTCTTATATTACCTTAGAAATCTCTCTATTTCGAAAGATTTTTTATAATTCAGTTTTTTTATCATGTTGACTATAAGAAAGTTTTATAGGAATATACTCAGATATATGGAAGCACATGAATATTTATAACTCCTTAGTTTCCCAAAATTTGATCCAAGCTCTATGTTTGTTACTTGGATGTCATTGTGGGTTTGTCTTTCCAATTTTCCCTTACATTTCTATCATAAATCAATGATATAGGATATTGAAAATACTTTGGGAAATTACATAAAAGTATATTTTAAGAGAGTTATAGTTGGACTATGCACATATTATCAATTTTCTTTATGATATTGACTTTATCAAGAGACTTCCTAACAAAATGATTCTCAAATGGAAAAAAAAAAAAATCTAGAATCAAGTCTTGTATTATGGGAATACAACATTCTAGTGTCAAATTTGTTGTCTTCCATGAGGTTTACACAATTTGTGTCCTCGTGCATGACCTTATTCTTCACAAACAAAAGGGAAAAATCTAAAAAAATGTCTCATATTTCCACCAGGTGAAGAGGAAAAGGATGCAAAAAATTAACAAGCATCATATTCTTAGAAGGATAATCCTACTTGTCTAGAAGTGTTTCCTTGGTAACCCTAACACCATATTATTAGAAGGATAATCGTACATGTTTATATTTGTCTTGTCTCGGAGGGATGTTGTAAGTGTTGTCTCTTTTAGGAAATGAAGCAATTTCATGAAACTGACACCACTGATTGTGATAGGGAATTGTACATGATTTTTGAGTTACATGTTCATAACATGGATCCTTCTTCATAGGAGTGGAATGAGGTTAAAAAGAAGGGGAAATGTGGTTGATATAAAAATTAGTTATGCCACATAGAAATCATTTCTGCCACATGGACCACACCTAAAATTAGTGGTTGAAGAAATTAGTTGTTCCATGTTTGAAGATTTTTTTTAGTATTTCAATATTCAATGAATTAATTTTTTGATAATTTGTTTCCAAGTTATGTTCTTTCCTATTTAATGTCTTCCAGAATTCAGTAAATTAATTTTTTTATAATTTTCGAGTTATGATCTTTAGTCTTTCATCATTCAATGTTAGTGTAACTCCATTTTCACTATGTGGTCAATTAAGCAAAAACTATGAATTTTCAAATTTTGATTGGAAAGAGAAGAAACGTTTCAAAAGTATGAAAAGTCAACATTAATTTATAAAATGTAAACATGTAGAATGCATCAATGCTACACCAACATGTAATTTAATTACCTCAAAGATTATTCAATTTTCAAATCTCATGTTTTTAGTTTCATAGCAAATGAAACAAAAACATGTGGAATACTTTTGTTTTTCAAAACATGATTAAACACAATGACAATGCAAAACATGAAATATACTAAATCTCATTTTCATGCATTTAATATATCACATTAGTAACATTAGTTTTGAAAGATGGAAAATGATACACTTCTATTAATCACTTTTAAATATATGATTATATTAAAGTATATGTAGTTTTAATGGTAGTTATCTTAAATATATGTGTTTTATATTTATAATGAGATTTAAATACTACAAAATATGATTTAAAAAATAATATTTTTTTATTAGAAAAAATACAACCTTAATAATAAAATTTATAACATAAATGGATTTTACAATATAATTTAAAAATTAAAAATTTAACAATTTATTATATTATTTTCATGAGATACTTATCCAAATATCTTTGTAAATAATAAAATAAACTTTAATAAAATAAACTTTTGGTGAGTATATGTGAGCCTGCTCACATATACCATTCTTTACAACTATAAGTAAGTGATAAATGATGAAATAAATAATAAATGATGAAATAAGTAATGTGGTGACATTGGATTACAATTATATTATTCAAATATTATAATAATAAATATTATAATAATAATTGAAATATATTTTTTTAACTAATGTATGGGTATAAAAATATAAATATATGTGTATATTTGATATTTATTCACTATTATAAATTAAAATTGTATTTAATATAAATTTTAAATTTATTTTTATATAAAAGTAAAAATAAAAATTTAAATTAACACACATGATTTAAAAAATAATATTTTTTTATTAAAAAAAATACAACCTTAATAATAAAGTTTATAACATAAATGGATTTTACAATATAATTTAAAAATTAAAAATTTAACAACTTATTATATTATTTTCATGAGATACTCATCCAAATATCTTTGTAAATAATAAAATAAACTTTTCAGTGTGAAAATGGTGCATTTATATACCATTCTTTACAACTATAAGTAAGTGATAAATGATGAAATAAATAATAAATGATGAAATAAGTAATGTGGTGACATTGGATTACAATTATATTATTAAATATTATAATAATAACTGAAATATATTTTTTTAACTAATGTATGGGTATAAAAATATAAATATATGTGTATATTTGATATTTATTCATTATTATAAATTAAAATTGCATTTAATATAAATTTTAAATTTATTTTTATATAAAAGTAAAAATAAAAATTTAAATTAACACATAAATAAAAATAATAAAAATATGATATTTATAAAAATATTTTTATCACTAAATTTATTTTAAATAATAGAAAAATTTGCACCTTAAAAAAATTCAATTTTTTCATATATTACAAACTAAAATAAAAAAAAAAAAATTAATTATTAAAATAGTATTTTACTTTTTAATATACTTTATATCATCAAAAATACCCTAAATTTAATAAAAAATAGTGTTCATATTAAAACACTAAACTAAATACTATGAATTTTCTAAACAACGATTGTGATAATCACTCTCACCATAAAAAATTTAAAACTCCAATACTTTATATTTTTTTCCAAAATCCAACACAACAATATTTATAGTTATATCTAGACATATAATTTGAACTCCAGACGTCCAATAAATATGAATATCAATATCGTCTAGGTATGTTAAACATCTACTCAATGGTTTTTTACAATATATTTAAAAATACATATATTCAACAAATGTTTTAAGTTTTGATTATTTTTATGGAATATTATACATTATATTCATTTAATTTTTTTTAAGATCTAGTGATAAATGATTATATTTTTAGATTTGAATGGTTAAGATTGTATAATGTAAGATTTTTTAGCATATTGAATCCATTTATATATTTAAAATGCAATTTAAATAACAAAAAATGTGTTTTCTTTTAAATTTATAGGTCAGATGTTGGTGAAAATGTCAAAACTTATAAGGTTTAAACAATGTCCTTTCTAAAGTCCCACTATGAGAGAGATGTGTAATTCTTTCCATACTCAATATGGAGTGGACACTTTTTATGCATAAAACCCAATATGAGGGAGGTGTAATTCCTTACATAGTCAATATGGAGTTGAAACATCACATTTAAAAAAAATATTAGAATTTTCAACATAAACAAAATATTTCTATATCCACCTTAAATAAAATAATTTCATTTCTTTATATAAAGACACACATATAAAGTAATTAATTGAAAAATAAATAAATTATGTTTAGATATTTAATAAGTAGGTTATATATATATATATATATATATATATATATATATAGAGAGAGAGAGAGAGAGAGAGAGAGAGAGAGAGAGAGAGAGAGAGAGGTGCTTTCTATATCTTAGTATCAGAGATACGTATATAACAAAAAAGTATTAAAATGTTTGTCATAAATAAAATGTTTCAGTATCCACTTTACTTAAAAAAAAAAATTATTACCTGAATTAACTCTTTGAGGTACGGAGAGAAACAGAGTCGCTCGCCCGACAAAGAAGGGCAAAGTAATGGTTGAGAAGAATGATTAGTATCATCCCCACCATATTAATTCATGTAAATGATATATTAATGTATATGTAAATTATATGTTTGTTTTTTCAATCTAAAAAGAGACAATTTTATTATATCACAAAATATTGTAAAAAAGATGTGACAAAATATTGTACATTTCAATGATATGTTTCTAAACATATGTATGTGTCATTTTTTAGATTAAAAAAATTGTGTTGTTTGTTCCTTGAGATGATATATGTACTATGTTTGTTCTTTGAGATGATATATCATCATCTACTACAAATAATAATATGTATAATTTTTCCAACAAAGTATCAATGTTTTTATGCAGATTCGCTATTCTGTTATATAATATTATGTTTCTTAGTATACTTTATATTTTTTCGATGTTGTCTCAATGTTCTTACATTGAATCTGTATTATTGGCCATGTGAGAGTATCATTACCATTCAATCAATAAAAATATGAATGAAACAAAGGTGTCCAATTGTTGTCCAAAAAATATGTCCAACGTAACATAAATAATCAATGAAGTAAGGGAATCCAACAATTGAAAAACAATAAAAATGTGAAAATTGAAAGAAGAAATTAAAAACTAACCCAAAACCACTTTTTGAATGCCAAGGTAAAAGCTTTGGAGACAATTGAAAAACAATAAAAATATGAATGAAACAAAGCTGTCCAATTGTTGTCCAAAAAATATGTCCAACGTAATATAAATAATCAATGAAGTAAGGAAATCCAACAACTGAAAAACATGTGGAACAAACAAGAAGCTTGTCACTGTATAAAATTAAGTAGATTATGTCATGTTTCCATTTTTGGGTTCCCCTATTTTATAGTAGAATGAGACTTTTATGGCTTGTCAGTGGAGAAAAATGAGTAAAAAAGGGGGTCATTTAATGTCACTTAGTTAGGAGATATTATATTATTAAAGTGACATTACCTAAATTAAAGTAAATTTAGATTAATAAGTTACTTAATTATCATTAAAGTGACTTTTAATCCTAAAGTGAGAATTGGAGGGAAAATAAGGGCTATATTTGATTTAGTCAAAAGGGGAAAGTTCTAGAAGATTGATTTAGAAAAAAAAAAAGGGAAAATTCTAGAAGGTTTGGAGGAAGGATCTAGAAAGGGATAGAAAACTATAAAAGGGTAACATGATTTGATACCTTATTGAGTGTTATTTTAGCTAGTTTTTTCATTGGGGTTTTGAGGAAAAACCTTTCATTGTTGGTCTTTTTTCGATGGTGCAATATCCACCCTATCTAGACAAGGAGGAGGATCCATCCAAGATTTTCATTGGAGCTTCATCTTGGATTTGTTTTCAGTTTTGGGTTGTAGTTATCTACTTGGAGAAGGTGTGGAACTTGGAGGTTTGGATCTCATATGTTGAGGGGTCCACAACATGATTCTAGGTTTTTGGCTTGTATTGTGTGTCTTCCATTGATGTATTACAGCTTACATATCAGTCATTGGATTGTTGTATTCGGTCTCCATTCATAATAAAATATTCCACGATTCTCTTATATTCCAAGTGTATTTAGGATGCTTGCAATATGTTTGACGAAATGTCTCTATTAGAATGAATGAAAAATATTTGTAGAAATATAACATAATTACATAGAAATTCATAAATTCTATACCTATATCTATTGGGGATATTATAATGGTATCAAAGTGAGGTGATCTTGTCAGTCTGTGATTTTATCAAAACACTTTCCTTGGCCAAAGAAGGGAAAAATATTTGGCTCTTTTTGCATAATACTTTTTGGGAAAAAAGAGGGTGGCTCGCTTCAGGCTCATATCTAAAATTTTATGAACAAAATTTGAAAAAAAAAATTGAATATTTGAATTCCTCTCAGAAAAATATCCAATTAAAAAAACCAAATCAATCGAAACGGAGTCTGGAAAGTGAATTTATCAACATTTTAATTTCAACTGTTTTTAAGGGTTTTTCCGGAAAAAGTCACTCGATTTACAATAAGGGTATTTAGTGAGAAGAAATTTCAAATGCAAAATCAATAGGATCAAGATTTGGAAAATCAGTGGGCACAAAATAAATATTTTGTATAATTTTTGAGGTAGTATATAGCGCTTGGTAGGGCATTTTACACATCCATGACATTCAAAGAATTTTTCGCCAAAAAATATCATGAGTGGTATGAGCCCCAATTAGCAATGGATGAGGATTCGTTTAAGAGAAAAGGGAGGAAATTGAAGGAGAATGAAGGACAAATGGACCTTTTGGATAACTTGCA
>JASDQU010507772.1:1783-33589 GCA_032191745.1 Picea mariana | reverse complement strand
CCATTTCAGGGATAACTTGCATTCTACCCCACTCCATGCTCAGCGTAGATTAACTGGAGTTTTGGCCTCTGTTGTATTCTGAACACGCACTATGCAATCCAATTCAAAAATTGTCAGGCCATTAAACTTCATGAATAATCCACAACGTTTATAACTATTACGAGAAAAAATGAAAGACATTTCAACTTCACAAGTTTTCGGAGCTCTGTTCGGCTCTCTGTTTGTCAAGTTTCTTGAGATTCTCCTACTTCCCTATCGGAGATTCTTTCTCCCTCAGGAAACTCTTTTCGGTTTCCCTTCCTCCTATCGGGGTTTCGGGGTTTGTGGCGTCGAGCTACACAGGTACTCGTAACTCTCGATCCTCTGATCCCCGATACGCTTGGCCCTACCAGCCAAGCCTTAGCCAATGTGACCACAATTCTCCGGAACCGTAGTCCTATCTCCTATCAGGGCTATGGGGTTTGCAAGGTCGTAAAAACACTCAACCCCAAGACTCGCGATCTTCTGACTCCCGACGTGCTCCTTTTCGCGTTGGCCCCTGCCGCGAGCTCTACACAGTATGACCATTGGCTCGTGACCCCGGCCTTTTCCCTTATCGGGGTTCGGGGTTTCGCAAATCTAAATGTGCCACAATGCTTGACAGCGGAATCTTCGATTTCCCGATTTTCGATGGACTCCGTCCATGCTAGCCCTCCGGGCTATCGCCTCTAGTCCACATGACCATAGTATAATGACTTCCACCCTACCCCGTCGGGTTTCGACAGTTTCAATGTCATGCTCATATGCTCATGAAATCCCCGATGGGTCCCAGTCATTGACTTGTCAACAGTCCTTTTGCTTGTCACTAAAAATCTGCCACCTGTCCTCCTGACAGTCGGTGTGGCCCCGTGCTCCTAGGCCTTATCGAGAAATCGCGTATCGCGATTTTTGAATGTGCGAAACCTTTGCTTCCGGGATCTCCGATATCCCGATTCCCGATATGCCGACGTGCCTTTTGCTTTAACCCTTCGCGGTTAAGTCAGGTCCATGTGACCTCTACCCCGTGACCGTACTCAAAGCCCTCATCAAGGTTTCGGGGTTCAGAGTTTCAAAGTGTATGTATCACTTGTCACCAAGGTCCTCGATTTCCCGATGAACTTCAAACACCGATGGACTTCTCCTTGTCGGGACTTTCCCCGATGGTGCAGATCTCTGCCACGTGTCTACTAAATGAACGGGGTAGATTTTGTCGCGAAATCACGGATCGCGATTCCGTGTGACGAGATCTCTATGTGTTCGAGAACTCTGATTCTCCGGTTTTCGACTCTGCGGAATCTCCTGACACGTGTCCACCCGAGATTCATGGCTATGATCCCTCCTCGGGATTTCGAGAATCACAGGGTCTCGATTCTCATGACTTCTAATATCCGACGCCTCTTCGGGACTTCTCCTCTACCCATGAGGACTTAAGTCCTGCGCAACTTCTGTCAACTCGGACGGTTGACGGCTAATCTCACAGGGATCTTACGACTCACGATTCTCCCGAGTTTAAACTCCTATACACTCCAGGTCATACCAGGGTCCAAAATTGGTCCTCCAAACACAATTTCCCCTCTCACCCTCGGTCCAAAGTCCACTCAACTGGCCCACCTAGGCTCAGCGTCGAAACCTTGGCTCTGATACCAATTTGTAGTGTACCTTTTACACTACCCAGGTTCTTCAAACCTCTCTGTTACCATTCTATACATGAATGATTACATGATTCGTACAGAACTTATAATCAAATGCATTTAACACAATTAAACACATTTGAATCTCATAGTAACATATATGAATTACTGTTACAATTAAACAAGCCATAACTTTCAACAGCAATTCCTTTACACAGTGGAAACATAATAATATATACCCGAACAGTCATACCAAAATGTGATAAAACATAATTCAAATACTTATCTGTTAACAGTTGTAGAATCACCAACCAAGTGCAGGCCTTCCACGAACCTCCCAGCCTTAGACCACACTGTTCATCATCTCAACAGTGGGTCACCCCTGAGCTGGGACCAAGCTCCACCCCAAGGCAAGGAATCCTAGGCTAGAATGAGGTTACAGGGAAGACATCACAGAAATATCTAGAAGGATTCTTCCCAGAGATGTTATCTTACGCCCACTACTACCAGACCCTCATTCCCCACATGCTTGTTCCGCCCAGGAGTATACAACTTCACACGCACAGTCCATCAGTGCTAACCTCCCCTTCTGGGCCTCGGCAATAGGCCGGATCAGCAAGTCTCAGAGTCCGTAGCTGGTGCTGGGCACTCTCTGGAAGACACCACTTCCCAGCAAACTCTTTCACCTGGAAAGATTTGCTCGCAGGCTTGACAACCTACCTCTTCAAAACACAATCACCTCCCTCGCCTGGAGAGAGATTACACACAGGGTAACATGAACTCACACTTTCCAGTAAGCCACGCGCAGTCCAGCTCTGCGTGGCCACAACATCCAACTGGGAAACAGACACGGGCTTCTCGCACAGGCTCAACAATGGTGCACGATCTCACGGTGTCGAATTCCGCTATCTCAAAACGACACAGGCCTTTTCTGGTTTGGAGGACGAAACTGGGTAAACCTGTAAAGGTCGTACGGGTTCCTCTCTCAGGGGTTCAGTTCTGAATGGAGGAAGATCCCCTCCCACAGTTCAGCTCGGCTCTTTTATTTGCATGCACCATGGTTGACACTTGTCACCCTGGGAACTGCATGTGTACCACAACGTGCATCCCCCTTGCATGTTCCCTCCCTTGCCAAGAACTTAGGATAAACGGAAATGCACATGTCTCTCTTTTAAAATAATATTAAAATATTATTTCCCAGGCTTAAGCCCCTAGGCTCATCACTCAGCCCCTTTCCCACCTTCCAGCCCTTAATCCCTTGCCCACTCTATGGACACTCAGTCCCCCATCACTCATTCATCGTGGTCGGTCTGCACTGGCGGTGTTTATATTTTATTAATTGATCTGCATACATACAAGTACATCAACAGGCTCCTGGCCTTCAACACTTAGGCTCCCTGGCCTATCAAAACACATAAGCCTACAGCTTATGCAAAACTTGGCTCACCAGCCTATAGAACACATTTACAATTCTTTTCATATAACATGATCTGTAATGGGGCTCGGCCTTGGGAACACTACAATCAATAACTTGTCATTTCGGATTTTAAATGCAACATCATTACAATGGTTTTATAAAACTCTATTACACAAGTAAAAATCTTAATATAATTACAAATCTAATTTAAATTAAAAATCTGAACTACCAATCAATGGCAAGGATCAAGAAGAAATCATGTTTGGATTAAAAACAACTAGCAGTAGATAAAATTTCTAACTTTCTTCATTGCTAATCCATCTAGCAGTGAACAAGTAGAATAACATAGATTGACAAATGAAAAGAGATCTAACACAAATTCCAAATATTTAGTTGAGAAATTGAAATGGCATCACATTCCAGAAATTATTTTATTACACAAAACCCATCAAGAACTTGTCAATACGATATCAGAAATAAAAATACAGTTACGACAATATTTCTAGAGACTATATATACAGATTTAACTGATTAAATTACAAAACTCAAATAAGAATATTGTAATTGAAGACACCGAAGTCGAAGATGTTCTTCAGCAAATGGCACTCCTTCCTTCCTCATGCTTGCTAATCACGGAGACTTCACTGGTACCTCCCAACCAACGCTAGGGGTACTCATCTTCCCCCTTATCCCCTGAGCTGCAAAGCGGCCAAGCACACACAAACCAAAAATACTCTATCTCCAAGCTTTCCTCTTAAGGTAGAGCCACCACTCTATATCATTCTTGGTATCCCAACTCTCACAAGTAAAACCAGTCAAAATGATTTTGGCAACATAACTTTACTGATAATCAGTGTTCCCCTTTTCCATCTAGACCATTTTCTTTATAGGAAATTCCTTACTAACACATGCCACATGCACAATTAATTTTCTTTTGAATTAAATAAATTAAGATTATTCACCCTCAACTTGTCACCCCCTCTCTAAGTTGCACAAGTAATTACATATTTTATTTTAATCAAAAGTCAATTTCCCTCACATTTCCCAAGCATGTTCATTAAATCGCTCTTAGTTGTCTCTTTATTCCCCAGATTCTCATTTAATGATTGTCTCATTACTAAATATTAGTTAGAGTTAAAATATGAGCCTTCCTCTAATAACACTAGTGGTAGCTAGACTCTAGATACCATCGTATGTGTACACCTATTCTCTCATACTTTATTTATTTCTTATTTTAAAATTTCATTTTAGTATTTTCTTGCACACATGTGTATTATATCAAATCTTTAGATTTTTCTCACTTTTTCTTTAAATTGATTTATCTATATAATCTTTTATTTTATTTAACATTTTATTTTAGTTCACTAACTAAACTTAGACTTATGCTTTGTCTTAGAAAGACTTTTATGGGGATTTATAATTAATAAAATTACTCATTAATTAATTATTTTAAATTTGAAAATGTCAAATCAATTCATTGTTTTCTAGGCCACCTAGATTTATTGACTCAAGTTTTTAAATTATGCAACATGTCGTTCAAGAAGCACCCTCATGCTCCAAGGGTGCCACTCACCTTTTGACTGGTTTTGGTAGTTTGTAAAATCCTTGGAGTCAACACTCCACTCGATTGACCTTGTGAGAGACTAAGGGATTCTAAGGAATAAGGACTCTGCCTTATTGCACGTCCCTTAGAAATATTTGTGAGTGATTGTCTCAGTCTGCCCTCACGACATCGTGGATATATCGAACTAGGTAATCGTTAACCTGCGATTTGATCCACGACGATACTACTAGTAGGTTGTTTCAGGGACTCTATCACACATCTCCCTCAATGTTTGGTTTTATGTGCATGGCCCCTTTACTCCTTATGTGAGTCAGATTAGCAAGCATCATCAGCCTGCATCTATTGACAAAACATTGTCAATGATCCATATACAAAATCATATTATAATCAATCATATGTCACATATGCATAAAATGAAATACTCAAACCAATACAATCCACTCCCTTACTCAATCTGGAGTCCAAGGAGGTCCATTGATACCATCAACATCTATAATCTATCATGCGTCCTGAACACTCAGGTAAATTCGTCAATAGCATATGTCAATGCATACATCAAGTAGCAATAATTCACAACCCATCAACATCATTATGTAAAATCCATAGTCAAAACAAATAACATTTTACTATAATCAAATCACTTGCACGCAAGTGTCCTCAAAGAATTAGTCGATAAGATGTTCTTAGTAAAGAAGAATGGTACATTTAAACTCATCTAGTGATAGTAATCATTGTTATAATTTTTCTCAATATGTTTATTAAGTTTGATGTCATTCTTGTTATTGTTAGATTATGAAAGATTGTGCTCGTTTTACCATTGACAATACCCTTGTCACCCAACCATAGGTTGAAGCCACCCTCCAAGCACCTTGACCTTGACAGAGAAAAGAATCATGGTAGTAATCCAATAGCCAAGAGAGGCTAATGCACCAAGCAAGAAGTAACCAAGTTGATCAGATAGTCTCACCCAAAACTGGCACAGCACCTTCCTCAGAACTTGTGCACAAAACTTTTGGATTGTAATGTGCAGAAACTGCTCTCTGCAATTCTAAGAAGTGTGTCAAATGAGATATTGGCGCCCTGTATTTATAGTGATTTTGGAAGACTTACTGGGGCCGAATTCTCCTTCTAGGTACTAATTAATTCATATTAATCATTTATTGACAGCCGACATCTTGTCTAGGGTTTCCTTCATTTCTTTGTTTCCTTCCGGAACATTCTAATCTTGTCAAAGGTCACAACAGAGGTTCATACCTACCGAAGCTACCTTAATATCAACACTCCCTCCTAGCTATGGAGGTATGGTCTTGAGCACAAAAGACCATTCCACTGGTAGCATCACGAGCACCGTCATTATTATCCAACTGAATAATTCTCCATGACAACTGGCACAATATCAATTGATAGAACACAATTGTGTTTTATCCATGGTAGTACATAACTACACTCTAGTGGTTTACTACCACACCAAGTAGCATATAAGTACTTGATCGGTGACGTATAGTCACAAACAATGGAACATATCCACCATAGTAGCATAATCTATTGTTTGGAGACAGGTAGTCTCCATAACAATTATCTGATGTCAACCTGCACATAAAATATTGTTAAAGATAAACTGAATCATTTGGGCCAATATTTCACTCACATCTGTGAGATATGAAAGAATATCTTCCCTCAGAGTAGATCAATGAGATATCTGGACTATTCTTCTCAAGCAAGGAAGAATAAATGTCTTGTCTTCTGAATCTGGACAATTCCCCACCCTGGGCCATTCTTCCTACACTAATCAAAGTGCACCCTGAAGAGAATGTATAAACCCTGAGGAATGTATGTCCCTGATTGTTGAGCCTAGACCATTCCCCACCCTGGGCCATTCCTCCTACACTAATAAAAGTGCACCCTAGGGAGAATGTATAAACCCTAAGGAATGATTGTCCGGACCATTTCCCTTGTTAACCACAAGAGGAAAAGATTGTCATGTATCAACCTCCAAAACATACCATTCCTCATGTTAACCACAATGAGAAATTGTTGTCCGGCGAGACAGGCCAGTCTTCTTGAGTAACCCTCAAGAAGAGAGACTGCCCTAGACCACTCCCCATGTTAACCACAATGGGAAGTCATTGTCTATGATACATCAGAAATCTGCCAATTTCCCATGTTAACCACAAGGGGAAATCATTGTCCGTCAGAAATCTCAATCCACTTTCCGAACAGGAAAGAATCTTCCCAAGCTGGACTATTTTTCAATCTTCAAAAATAAATGTCTTCAATAATATTTTCAGTGCTCCCTCCCAACCTGGAGATTCATTTCTTCCCTTTCATCTAAGGGAGTTATTTCCACGATCCCCATCTTCTCTCGGAAATATGCAAACTTTAATTTGGATAGAGGCTTTGTCAGGATGTTTGTTGCTGCTCATCTATGGGGATATACTCGAGCTTTACCTCTCCTTCCTGGACTTTATATCGAATGAAATAGTTTTTGATCTCAATGTGTTTCGACCTCTCATGAAACATGTGATATTCTAATAATCTAATACAACTCTGATTATCACAATATATTATGGCTGATTCTGGAATATGATCAAATAAATCAGAGATTAACTTCCTTAGCCATATGGCTTCTGTGCATGCTTCACATGCTGCGATATACTCTTCTTTTGTTGTGTTGAGTGCGACAGACTTCTGTTTCCTTCTGCCCCAAGATATCATAGCAGAGCCCAAGTTGAAACACATGCCTGAAGTGCTCTTTCTATCTTCTACACTTCCTGCCCAATCTGAGTCTGTGAATCCATGAAGTTGTATATCGTTGGATGCGGTATATCTCAAGCCATAGTTTATTGTTCCACGAATATATCTTAATACATGCTTTGCAGCTATCCAATGCTCATGTCTCAATTCCACCTGGAACTGGCTTAGTGTATTCACGACAAAACAATGTCTGGTTGAGTATTTACCAAATACATCGATGACCCAATTAGTTGTCGATATAGAGAGGGATCTACTGGATCAGAATTTGGATCCTTTACTTTTATTATATCCGTATTCATCGGAGTGTCCATGGATTTACAATCCATCATTCCAAACTTCTGAAGGATCTTTATTGCGTACTTTCCTTGTCCAAGGAATACTTCACCACGCTTTTGCCATACTTCTAATCCCAAGTAGTAATGCATGAGACCTAGATCTTTCATATCAAATTCAGAAGTTAGTTCCTTCTTGCACTGGATGATGAGAGACTCTTCACCTATTATGAATAGATCGTCAACATATAGTAGTAGAATTATAGGTGCATTGTCGACGACTTTGTAATAGAGGTTTGAATCCGCGTGACTCTTGGAGAAACCAAGTCTTGTTAAATAGTTGTCCATTATGGCATACCAAGCTCTTGGATCTTGCTTGAGTCCATATAAATCTTTCTTTAATCTGTACACATGAGTGTCTCTGGAATGTACCTCAAACCCTTGAGGTTGTTCAATATATACTTGTTCTTCAATAGCTCCATTGTGGAAAGTTGTCTTTACATCCATCT
This sequence comes from Picea mariana, assembly GCA_032191745.1. NCBI lineage: Eukaryota > Viridiplantae > Streptophyta > Pinopsida > Pinales > Pinaceae > Picea > Picea mariana. The sequence continues at coordinate 25,424 of JASDQU010507772.1, read as the reverse complement.
GATGGAAGTTCCATCCCATGGAAGTGGCAAGAGATATGATAGCTCTGATGGAAGTATATCTAGCCACCGGAGCAAAGGTTTCATCATAATCTTCTCCCTCCTTCTGGGAGAACCCTCTAGCTATGAATCTTGCCTTGTATTTATCCATGCTTTTGTCTGTTGCATGTTTGATCTTGTATACCCATTTTGAAGTTACCATTGATTTTTCTTTAGCTCTAGGTACGATTTCCCATACCTCATTTTTCATAATGGATTGATGTTATTCCGTCATAGCTTATTTCCATTGTCCTTTTTGAACTTCTTCTTCAAATGTGGTAGGTTCTTCATCTAGAAGCCTCGTCATGTATGTTGCATAACTTGAGAATCTTTAGGTCTTTTACTCTTTCTGAATGTTCCTTCTGGAACCTTGAGTCTTTCTGCATCTTGTAAGGTGGCTTCAAGCCAATCTGGTCGTTTCTTAGTTTTAGGTACGATATCTGAATTAATGTTTTCACATGGTTCCATAAGATGATCAAGTTGTTCCTTTTCATCATTTTCGTTTTCTGTGCTTTCTTCATTAGGTTCTTCAATATCTTCTTCTTCAATAGTTTCTTCTATGGATTTCTTGAAGGCCATCTTTTCATTGAATGTTACGTCTTTGCTAACTTTGATCTTGTGTTGTTCTGGAATATATATTCTATAGGCCTTGGATGAATCACTGTAGCCTACGAATATCCCCTTCTTTCCTGAGGGTTCTAGTTTATTCATTTTGTCCTTGGGAATGTGAGAGTAAACAGGACATCCAAATCTTAGATTTTTCACATTAGGTTTCTTACCTGAGAAGTCTTCTTTTGGTGTCATGTCCTTCAATATACGATGAGGACTTCTGTTCTGCACATATATTGTTGCCATTGTTGCTTCTCCCCATAAGGACATGGATAGACCTTGATCATTTAATAAGGCTTTTACGATTTCTTCAATAGATCTGTTCTTTCTTTTTACTACACCATTTTGTTGAGGATTATGAGGAGCAGGGAGCTCCCTCCTAATCCCTTTCGATTTGCAGAATGAAACGAATTACTTCGAGGTGTTTTCTCCTCCATTATATGTTCTTAATTTCTTGATCTTCTTGCTCGTGAGTTTTTCTATCTCTACTTTGAATTCTTGGAATTTGCTGAATACTTCGTCTTTTGTCTTCAATAGATATAGCCAAGTCTTTCTTGAATAATCATCTATGAAGATTACGTAGTAAAGAGATCCTCCTACAAATTTGACTGGCATTAGACCGCAAACATCTGAGTGTATCAGATCTAGAATCTCCTTAGATCTGTTGTTGTTGCTTGGGAATGGTTTCTTGATATTCTTCCCAAGAGCACATCCTTTGCAAATTCCTTCATGTGTAGATTCCAATTCTAGTATTCCTTCGACCATCCTTTTGAGAAAATTTAATGCTTGATAATTAATATGAGCGTACCTTCTATGCCAAAGTTCATTAGGGTTGACTTCGTCATGTACGAGAGCTTCTTCATTTTGTTCTAGTAGTCTGTACAAATTTCCTTCACGGCTTCCAATAACCCTAGCATTCTCTATGTTGGAGTGTTTATGCCATGATAATACTTTTCCATCCACGAAGGCTATTATGTTTCCTTTGTCTTCTAGGAAAGATATCGATACAAGATTCTTTTCTAAACCAGGAACATATAAAACATTGTTTAAGTGAACATTGTTCCCTGATTTCAACTTGATGTAGGCTTGTCCAAATCCTTTGACTAGATAAGTTCTTTTGTCTCCAAGCTCTACCTTGTATGATGTCTTCTTCTCATTTAGGTTTGAGAGCCTGGCTTGATCTCCCGTCATGTGCCTAGAAGCTCCACTATCGATTATCCACATGTCATCTTCAATCATTCCAGTGATTGCTGAGTAGTGTAAAAGATTGATTGTTTCACTCATGTCTTCAGTTGGGTCATGCTTTGATCCAAAACTTCAACTCTGACGTTTCTGTCTTTTGAGATAGCCAAAAGGTGCACTGAACTAGGGCGCATCTGAATATCTTCTCCTTGAGCGAGATGCTTCATCACAAGGTGTCAGATCTGAGATTAGGGTTTCTACAACTGCTTCTGCTAGTAACCCTAGCGGCAGTGTCTTGGAAGTTGCTCCTGCTAGTAACCCTAGCGATAGTTCCTCAGCGAGCTCAATATCCTAGCGGCTATGCTTCCTTCCAACGTTTAGACTGAATGAAGGAGGTGTGGGCCCATAACCTATTAGAATATGAAAGATTGTGCTCGTTTTACCATTGACAATACCCTTGTCACCCAACCATAGGCTGAAGCCATCCTCCGAACACCTTGACCTTGATAGAGAAAAAAATCATGGTAGCAATCCAATAGCCAAGAGAGGCTAATGCACTAAGCAAGAAGTAACCAAGCTGATCAGACAGTCTCACCCAAAACTGGCGTAGCACCTTCCCCAGAACTTGCGCACAAAACTGCTGGACTGCAGTGTGCAAAAATTGCTCTCTGCAATTCTGAGAAGTGTGTCAAATGAGAGACTGGCGCCCTGTATTTATAGTGATTCTGGAAGACTTACTGGGACCGACTTCTCATTATGGGTACTAATTAATTCATATTAATCATTTATTGCCACCCGACATCTTGTCTAAGATTTCCTTCATTTCTTTGCTTCCTTCCAAAACATTCTAATCTTGTCAAAGGTCACAATAGAGGTTCATACCCCCTAGAGCTACTTTAATATCAACAGTTATGTTATATATGGATACTTGTGGTCAATTTATTTAAATTATCATCGATGTGTAGCTTGAATATGAGCTAACAAACTCATATTTATATAAGTTAAACTTTTTTTAAATTTAACGTATTCTTTATTAAGTTTTTACACGGATCATAATTCTTAAACTTTTTTAAAATTTAACCTATTCTTCATTAAGTTTTTACACGGATCATAATTCTTGAAGTTGCACCCTAGTACTACATAGGTCTTGGACCTGATGATCGATATATTTTAAGTATTGAAAATAAAATTTTATTTACTAAAATGTCTATTCAATGAATCCGAAAAAAAAAATTAGCGGAAGCCTACCAATCCGTATGCCAAGTCCAAATATCTGTGCAAGATAATCGTAGGCCGAAATCGAGTTGCAAAGTCAAGTTTCAATCCACTCCCGTGAGATCCGTAATCAATAGGTGCAACTATAGTAGCTTTGATTATTTATCTTTTTTGAAGAGGTACTACATATTAGGGAAGATGAATAATATATATATATATATATATATATATATATATATATATATATGTTTAATTATGCACAAGCATAGTACTCGTCTCCATAGATATACATTAACAAAGCTCATTATTGATTAATTGGTACAACATATTATGGAAGATAGATAGAAAAAAAAAAGTTTAACTTGATATAAAGTTACACTATAAGGGTAAATTTTATGTCAAAATTTGTAGTTCATCCCAAAGGGTAAATTTTATTTCAAAATTTGTAGTTGATCACAAAATTCGCTTGTGTAACAAGTTCAATTAAAATTTAAATTGATTATAAGTTTTAATATTGGTTATGAATGGTTTAAATCGTACATGTTAGTGTACTCATAAGAATAAAATAATGGCGTGTCTTTATTACTTATTCAAAATTACTTAGATTTAGTTCATTGGTATTTTATTTTATAAATTGAAAATGAATATGAAATTATTAAATGATATAAACTATTTATTATTGAAAATAATAATAAAGAAATGACTAGTGTAAGTGATATGAAGTTATTAGTTGAGTTATATGGTTTGTATATGTTATTGTTATAATCCTTATGTTAAGTTGTGCAACTTTTAATGAGTAAACAAAATATTGTGCAATTGTGATCTTGAGAGAATAAGATTGAGAAGTTTATTCTTGTGTAATATTAGACAAATTGATGTTGAAGAAACTTATTGTGCAACATTGTTGAGTTTTGTATATTAATATTATATTGTTGAGTTTTATATGTTAATATTATGAAATTGTGGTTCATTATAAGGTATTGGAAGAGTTTATTTGTAATGTGCAATCTAAATGGTGAATGATGAACTATATGTGCATGTATCTATTATGATTGGGTAAAGTCAATTCTTAATAATTAGATTAGGAATGACTTTATGGATATAGATATATTTATGTTTCTTACAACAATTGTTAATCATGATACTTTAAATGATCAAAATGAATCGGAAAAATCATCAGTGATGACTATGTGTCTTGAAGGTCCTAACCTGCAAGGAGAAGTTATGTGATGATGATGGTTATTATATTATGTGATTTATGTTATTGACTTCACTTGAAAATTTGTCTAAATAATTTTTTTTAGGTTATTTTTGCATCACTAATAATTGTTGCTACATTTTATGGGTTTAATACTTCCTCACTGAAAAAATTAACACAATGTTCATTTGATTATATTAATTATGTATATGTTATTATCCAAATTGAATAAATTAATAATAATAAAAAAAAGAAAAAATGACATTTTTAAGGTGTCTTTTAGATGAGAACTACAATGTTGAGGCTTGCTACATGAGAAAGGCTTGGTTGCAACTCACTATTGATCATGAGGAGAAACTCAATGTATAGTGAATGATGCATGAAGATAAAGAAGACCATAAAGACTTAAGATGAATGACGTGCAACAATGACTACACATGATCAAGAGATCATGAAGACTTTGCTACCCTAGGAGTATGATGCAGGAGCATCATACCCCTAAATCCAAATGGCTTTAAATTTAATTTAAATAATAAAAAAATTACAATTCAAAAAAATTAATACTTAGATAATATTTATAATGTATTTATAATAATACTTATATAATATTTATAGTATTTATAATAATATTTAGATAATATTTATAGTATTTATAATGTATTTATGTATTTATAGAACAATGATAATACTTAAATAACATTTATAGAAGAATTTGATAGTTAAATATAATATAAACAATGTTATAAATTAAAGTTATATTTAATATAAATTTTAAATAAGTATTTATGAAAAAAAAAATCTAAAATTATAAAAAAATWAAAAATAACAAAAAATTAATATTTAAAAAAAAAATATTATTATCACTAAATCTAATTTAAATAATAAAAAAAATTACAATTCAAACAAATTAATACTTAGATAATATTTATAGTATTTATAATAATACTTATATAATATTTATAGTATTTATAATAATACTTAGATAATATTTATAATGTATTTATGTATTTATAGAACAATGTTAATACTTAAATAATATTTATAGAAAATTTTGATAGTTATATTTAATATTTAATATAAATAAATTAAAGTTATATTTAATATAAATTTTAAATATATCTTTATGAAAAAAAATCTAAATTTATAAAATAATAAAAATATAATATTTAAAAAAAATATTATTACCAGTAAATCTAATTTAAATAATAAAAAAAATTACAATTCAAACAAATTAATTCTTTCAAATATTATAAATCAAAATTAAAAAAAAAAATAACATTTTAATTATTATAATAATATTATATTCTTAAATATACTTAAAATAGTTTCTTATTCTTTCACGTATTAAAAAAAAAAAATCTTAATTATTATAACAATATTCTATTCTTAAATATACTTAAAATATTTTCTTAAAATCTAACGCACAACAATATTTACATATGTTAACAGAAAAAAAAAATATTTACAAAATGTTACCGATAAATAACTTGATTCTGGGTAGTTTGGAGTGGTATCCGTGGAAATCCAATCAATCCAATGAACAAGGGAAATAGCTAGCTGCAAAGCAGCTAGTCCCTGCCTCATATATGTTTTAAGTATTTGTATAAAATCTCAGGACCAGAAATGCAATGGTGTCTCATATATGTTTTAAGTATTTGTATAAAATCATAGGACCAGAAATGCAATGGTGTAAAGGGCAATCACAGTGGAACTTATACAGCATGGGTCCAAAACTACATAGCATAGTTAATAGGTAAGTTCAAGCAGGGTACTCAGATGCACTCTGGGAAGCACCAGCACAGCTGATTGTAACCTCAAGCGGCTTTTCAGAAAAGCAGCTAATTGAATTGTTCGTGCAGTACTTTTAAACCTCAAGCAGCTGTAAACGATACTCAGAGAAGCTGTATGAGGCCTTTGTTCAAAAATAACAAGTATTAAACTCTGTGCAGTAATAAAAGCAATAACTGTCATTCTTTTCCAGTATTGGTTTGTTTGACAGTTAGAGACTGATGCCAATATGACTTGCATTTTTTCAGTGCATAATTGGAAGTTGGTTAAAAGTCAATGAAATTTTAATAATTTGATTTGAACGAGTATAAGTATACCATTAGTAAAAAGTCAAATTTTATTTTATTTGCAATATAAAGATGAATTTTAATAAGTTAACATCATTTGATTTGAATGACTATACGTATCCCATTAATAAAAAATCAAATTTTATTTGAGACATTTGTGAAACTTTTGTTGTATAAAGGTCTGACATGTTAACGTTAAAATTATTGTTTAGACATTTGTGAAAATTTATGCCCATTTCTTTGTACAATGGTCTCACGTGTCCATGCTTATGGATAATGGTTCTGAGGTTGACTGGTGATTTTACTGTTAAGCGCATTTTTTTAGACAAAGGTCTCGCCTCATCAGGTGGATTACGATGAGCCGCCCCATGTAGCCAATGTTGAAATGCTAAGAAGAGAACTGAAACTGGTATTTCTCTAATGCCCTGAATCTGTGTCACACGAGTTAATGTTGAATCTTTCCTTATCCTTCTGTTCACGAATGCTCTTGAATATTTCAAAACACATTTGAAGTATGAGAAGAACCCGAAGATTAAAGAGGAGATTACGCATAAGTTTATGAGTATTTGTAAAGGGCAGAGGAAATCCATGTTGTGTTAGATGAATGTAGTGCAGGGCCTTCTGCAAATGGTGATGCAGTTGTTGTGACCAGAGCAAAGAGACAACAGTTTTCAAAGGTGGCCCTCTCTATCAAGTAGAGACAACAGTTTTCAAAGGTGGCCCTCTCTATCAAGTGGCAACAACTGTTTTCAGAGGTGGCCCTGTATGTCAACTCATGTATCTGTTAAGAGTGAAAGGGGTTTTGAAATCTTGTAAAATATTGCAATTATGAAATTTTCATCCATAACCCTTGGGGAAACAATAACACTGCAAGCTTTAAAACCCTGCAGTAATGCCTTGTTTCCATGATTCATCAAAAGGGACCTTGAATTCCTATAAAGGAAACTCAACGGAAGGCATTGTCATAAAAACAATCCACATCCCAGGTCGCTACCATTACATAAACGGTAAGTATCTCCTACCTGGATGATCAAAGCTAGTTACCTCTATTAATGGTTACCTTGAAATACTTTGCAATAGTGTTTTATATGAGTTCCACCACCATGAGTAGCTCAATGTTGACCCCTGTAAATCGAATGGAAGGCATATCCAATGGTGGACTAGATGTGCCTGAAGCAGCCTTGTTTAAGCACCCCATCCATTACATAACCTAATAGCATAAATCCTTGATGCCAAAATTAGGAAAATCCTACCAGAAATAATCTAAACCATAACAAACTTTACAGAAAGTGCATGGACATGCCATTTTAGGCAGCGGTCAGGCATTAAGCATCCAATATCTAACACATGGACTCGACAGTCGTTGAAGAGGAGGCAGTTCCTGTCATTGTTCTCGGTCCTTTGTTAGATCCCCGTGATCCTACAGTTGTTACAGCCGCAAAATTAGCAGTTATTAGACAAATCGGCATGGCGTGCGAAGAATGGGGATTCTTCCAAGTCATAAACCATGGAATCCCAGTAGACCTTATTGAAGAAGTGTGTGATATTTCGCGTATATTCTTCGAGTATCCTACACAACAAGAGATGAACGTCAGAGGCCAAGCACAACGAGGTGATCAAACTCTTTTATCTTCCAGTTACAATGCGTATGCCCATTATCGATGGGATTCGTAAAAGAATCTATACTACCTCACCGGGCCGCCAGTGTGCAATGCTTTTCCTGAGGACTTGCCTGAATTTCGGTAAGACGATTAATATTCTTGCATAGATTATCAATTCAAACATTTTTCATGCCTAAGCCAATTGACACACAATTCAAGAATTGGAGATCATGGGGTAATATTTTTTTTTGACCATGGTAACAGCAATTTCTCAAGAATATATCCAAGCAGCCTGCAAGCTAGATATACCAATAACTTGTGATTTAGCAGGGTCAAGACAGGTCCTCTACCCTTCCAGTCTTGTCACAAGGAGCCCATATGAACATCCCTACCCCGCCGGTTTTGAACTTGTGACCTTCCCAGAGATAACACATGTTCTTAACCATCAGACCCACTCGAATGCTCTTGGGGTACTATTGCAGATGGGTGGTAGAGAAACTATTGGTGTTCTACGACGAAATTTATTAAGGGCCTCATTTCCCAAAGCATCGGACTGCCAACGAATTTTATCATAGAGTTTGATGGTAACAAAAACGGGCCCTTTAAATTCCTCTGCTATCCGAGAGAGACGATTCCACAAGCGAAGATAGGAGCGCGGGAGCACCAGGATAACAACTTCATCACGTTGGTGGAGCAAGACGAAAGTGGAGGGTATCGAGTTCTCAAGGATGGAAAATGGGTCGACATTAAACCTATCAAGGGCGCTTTAGTCATCAACATCGGTGATGTAATTCAGGTAATAGTGATTCTATTTATATATACATATACCCTGTCATTTTGTCATTTTAACACGGATTAAAATATTTCATTATTGGATCTTAGGAATTCATTCATGGCCGTTCTGGTGTGGTGTACTCTATATAAAATAGGTATTGAGAAACAACAGATTCAAGAGTGTTGTGCATCAAATTCTACATGATATTATCATCATATTTTATGTTAATGCATTTTCAGGTAGAAAGAAGAGAAATGTGAAATCAGAGATTGGAAATTAGAAGCAGATGCGAATAATAAAGGCACCAGTACATACAGTCTTTCAGCAGATGAAATCGACAGTAGTCCACAGAGAAGCCTGGTTTCCAGCACACCTAAGGCAATGACTGGTAAGTACCCTCTCACATTATCCTGCAGTGAACAAGAACAACATTAGTGTGATAAGGAATGGAATTGTTAACCTGCACAACGTAGCCATTAATACTGTTAATATGATTTTTTTTAGCCATTAATACTGTTAATATGATTTTTTTTATAAGTTGCATAAGTCCTTAGCAACTACAACAAGTTGCAGGCTTGTAGGCTTGTATTAGAGGGATTGACATGCGACTTACTCAGGACTTTATCCATCATGTTTTTGAACCCTGAGAATAAGAATGCAGGGGAGGTTAAATGGCTTCAAGCATCCAAGTGGAGCATTGCATGCACACAGATGGAGTAGGAGCATATTGCATGCACACAGATGGAGCAGGAGCATATTCAAGGTGGAGCGTTGTGGGGATTCCTTCAAATGCAAAGTTGTCTGGATGCGTTCGACTGCAGTAATGTCAGAAGGGGTGTCAAAAACGTCAAAAGGGTTCAGAGTTTTGACTTTGCGAGCTTCAAAGCTTGACATAAATGTCAGATTCTAGCCAATTATAATTTGTAATTTTAAAAATTCATTTTACAAGATTGAGAAATAGGTAAAATAATTGAAACATATCAGGGATTCAAGTCTTATCCAAAATTTCAATGACCAATAAAAAAATATAATGAATATTAAAAAATTCTAAAAAAAAATAAATTTCAAAAATATTCAAATTAATAAAATTCTTACAAAAACTTAGCAAAAACTTTGCAAAACACACCATTTAATGTAACAAAACGTACCCACTAATACCTGGTCAACGCACCTTGACCGCAAGGCAAAAGCTATAGTACCTGCCTTAGCTGAGGCAGGGACTAATAAGAAGAAGTTATCATTTAGGCATATTCAAATGGTTATCACATGAAGAAATAGATTAGATTTGAAACACGTCAAATGTATTCGAGTGTTGAAGGTATAAGTCTAACATTCACTCACAATTTTGAATTTGTATAATTTTTTATAATATATTTTAAAATATATGTAAAAGATATAGATACAATTTTTTTATTAAAATAAATAGATTAATCAATTTTTTAATTATAAATTTTAATTTTGTATTTAATAATTAAAGATTTTTTTTTTGTCTTTATATATAAATTAATGAATGACAGGCATCATAGGCATTTTATTTTGGCCAAGTTTTTATGAGTGTGAAGCATGCCATGGTTGATGCTTCAATTAATGCAGACGATGCCATGTTTGGTCAAGTTTGGTCAATGTTTCAATCTTCACCTCTCCTAGACGAAGCAAAGATGAATATATGAGTGATTCGTATACTCTGTTGATCAAGAAATTCTTACTTGATTCCAACGATCTTTCGAGCGTCAAGAGACATTACATACATACAACCTTCTAGAAGGATAAGCAAGAAGACACAACTACATGAATGGATGTGTCTCGAGAATAGTGAGCTCCAACACAGTGACGGCTCCAAACATGCATATGCAAAGAATCCTAGCGGTTAGGTATCATCTCTTTTTCGAGAATGAAGTAGTTTCATGAATTGACACCTATGATTCTGATAAGGATTTAGACCCCACTTTACTTCTCCATCTCATAATTTTAGAGTTACAGTTCCACAATGTGCATCTTTCTTATAACAATGGAATGAACTAAAAAAAGGGAAAGGGAAGGACTGAAAATTATTTTTTAGAGGGTAAGAAATGATTTCTATATTAATTATGTAATTATTTTTTTGTGTGAAATCTTAAATTGTATGTGAATTATATTTGTCATGAATTTTGAGTACTGCAAAATGTAATTTTTATTTTAAATTAGAATAAAAATTCAAATGTTTTTATTAAAAAAAATATTTTCTTAACAATAATAAAGTTTATATGGGTGGCAGGAGGGGAAGGGGTTATCTTTGGCTCCGACGAAATCTTAGAACTGATCTATTCCTAGGGATTAGGGGAAGACACCAACAATATGGCAGAAGCTTTGAGTCTCTCGCAAGGCTTCATCCAAGCCCGGGAACTAGGCATTAATGAAATCTCGGTGATAGAAGACTCTCGGCTCCTAATCCAAGCCTTGGTCACTAAATCATTACCAAATCAAATGAAACTTCAGCAACTTCTCAAGAAAATCTAGCGACTCTCTAACTCCTTCCGGAAAATTGATTTTTTCCATATACTTTGGCATTTAAATGAAGAAGCGGATCATGCAGCCAAAGTCGCCACTCCCTTGAGCAAGGGGCTCCTCTCACTCAATGGGACCTTTTCCTTCGTCCCAATCCCTTAACGAACTAAGCTGGGCGGCTCGTTGGTGGGCCCGTGCCAGGAGACAGTCGGTCGACGCTCCTCCCCTCGTCCTGATTCGTGGCACCACCTCAGTGCTTGACGTCTCCCCTACATGTTGGTACTTATCCCCCATGGCACGTCACTCCACACGCTCTTGCATTAGGCTACCCTCACGCCTCTCAAGTAGTCCAGTACCGAGGCCATCTCTCTCTTGCAAGACACTGGCACAAGGTCCCTTCGAATCATGGCCTTGCATGCTCGTCTTGCATTTAAATTAAGGGTGGCAGAATCTTGCAACTAAGCCTTATCTTCCTTGGGTGATAGTATGTCTTTCTCGGCTCCTCTTGCATGGTACCTTGCCCCCCATACGTTGTCATATCTCCCGCCAGCCCGCCGAATGGCCTCAAGCTCTAAGTCTGTTGCTCCTCCCATTCCCCCACCTTCGCTGGAACAGGAAATCCACAAGCTGAAGCGGAAACTAAGCACACACAGAAGGCTTCTTCTCCGGTTGGATGGGGAAGGTGGCAGAAGGTTTGTGATGCTCGAAGAAGACCTAATTCAACTCAGGAAAGAAGCTGTGGAGGCCCTCACACAAACAATGCAACAGGTTAATGAAAGAACTATGGATTTAGAGTCCGAGATGGAAAAGTTGGAGATTCAAGCCGCCAGGACGACCCTCCATCAAGATGCAAGGGTGAAGGTATCACTGAATGAAGGTCCCTCGAACTAAGAGTAGCAGGTGTAACTATGCTCCTCTCCTCTCTTGGCTCTTGCCCAATTTTGGTTACTTTGAAGACTCACTATTTGCAGGTTCTTAACTCCATAGGAGTTAAATTTTGGAATCTAAGACATACTAGGCATTCCTGAGCTTTGTCTCATGACCCCTATATATATAATTTTGAACATTATGCAGAGGTTGCATGCCTGAATTTTGTAGATATATTTAAAGTGGTCATACCACTCCTATATTAATATATTTTCCACTTTCTTGTGAAAAAAAAAACAATAATAAAGTTTATAATAAAAACAGTTTTTATAATATGATTTAAAAATTGTAACAATTTATTTTTTAATTATAAACTCTTCCAAATATTTTTTAAATAATAAAATAAACTTTTTACTAAATGTATAATAAGTATATAAAGGATACATTTATATACCATGCTTTACAACTATAAACAAGTAATAAGTGATGCATTTATATACCATGCTTTACTACAAACAAACAAAATGCTTTACTACAAACAATAAGCCTGAAATAACTAATGTGAAGAAATTTTCTTACAATTATGTTATTTGAAATATTTTAATAATAGCTAAAATACAAGTTTTTCGACCAATGTGTGGGGTAATTATGTATCATATACTTAAGGAATTTTGTAACAGAATTATAATTACAATCATTTTATAATTTGATTGAAAATAGTAAAATGATGATATGGGGTAATTATGTATCATATACTTAAGGAATTTTGTAATAGAATTATAATTATAATCATTTTATAATTTGATTGAAAATAGTAAAATGATGGTATAAGGTAATTATGTATCATATACTTAAAGAATTTTGTAACATAATTATAATTACAATCATTTTATAATTTAATTAAAAATAGTAAAATGATGGTATGAAGAATAATTAAGTTTATATTTCAAATATTTTAATAATAACTAAAAGATAAGATGTATTTTAATAATAACTAAAATATAAGTTGTTTTTATTTCAAATGATAGTAAAAGGGATTTTGTAACTGAATTATAATTACAATTATTTTATGTTGTCAAATTTATTATATAGATAAGTTTACATGTATATATATGAGAAATATATAATATTTATGTGATAATAATAATATTATAGGTTAACTATATAGATATAGATATAAATATAAATATATTTATATGTGTGAGAAAAATAGAGAATAATTTAAACTTGTAATCTTTAAAAAAAAAATACATAATTTTAATCATTAAAATTATATATTAACATTTTATTTTTAAATATTTTTTATCAAATTCAATACAACATATTTATAAGAAGTTACCCATAAATAACATGATTTTTAATATACTTCTCCATAGAGTTTAAACTGGTATGTGTGGAAGTCAAATATAAATGTTACCCATAAATAACATGATTCTTGATATAATTTTTTATAATATATATAAAAAATATGTATACATTATTTATTATAATAATAATTTTTTTTATAATATATTTTAATAAATAATATTTTTTTTATAATATATTTAAAAAATATGTATACATTATTTATGATAATAATATTATTTTTTAAGATTATATAGGAAAATATATGTTTTAGTGAATAACAGGTTTTAATAAATAACATGGAAAAAATATAATTTAAAAATAAATCCCATCCATCCGTTTAAAAGAGAATAAATTTCAGAACTTCACATTTAAAATATAAGACCTATCCTTCCATTGGTTTAAAAGAGAAAAAACTTCAGAGCTTCAAATTTAAAATATACATCTTACGGAAAATTCATATATATATATATATATATGTTAAAAAACAAAGACATTATAGAAAATAACCATTACCATTGTGAATCGAACACGAATAGTTGATACATTGAAAAGGAATACCAAATAACAATGTGAATTGATCAGAAATGCATAATCAAACAGGGAAGCAAACAATAACTTCTGTTTTTTGCATTTCTGAAACGAAGATGGATTTTATTGGTCATGGAAATTCGAGGAGACTTTGGCACGCCATTTTAACTAATGTAATACATAGGATTGGGAAGCTTGAACGAGCGCGATGCTTCGTAGGGTCCCGAGAGATCGCTCCACTGGTCGCCCACGCTTCCCCATAAACGATACCCTTTCTTCACCAGTTCTCCCCTCTTCTCTGGCTTGTACACACCCGCCGCGCTGCCCTGTTCGTTCACCCCCCTGAAATCCAGACATTCCGTATATATTAATTTCCTCCTAATTCTCATTAAGATTCTCTCAATAAATAGCAATAACATAAATGCATGGGTTTGTACCTCAATATGAGACCATCCCAGCCCTTGTAGCCGGCCCGAAACAGATTATGGGTTGTTATATTCCTTTGATACTCGTCTCGGCCTGTTAGGAGAAAGATTTTGAAACCCCGAGCTAACAAATCGTTATAAAGTAGCAGAGACGAAGGCAGCACAAGCGCTTTCGTCTCTGATACCCACGCTTCAAATGTTGTCGAATTGTAAGCCTCTCCCCTGTTAAAACAGAACAATAAAATCATGTTATTCGTATTATTCCCGCACTCTTAAAAATGAAAAATGAATTATTTACGAACACAGAGAAACGAAGAGGATGGATAGTATGTACAGAATACCCATATTCATGTTGTTGGTAATAAGGGAGATTGGACAGAAGAGTTTCGTCAATATCGAAGATCCACGCATCCTTTCCGTCTCCCACAAGTTTGACCGTTTTGGCATACCCTAAAATCGTTAAGACTGCCACTTTGGAATCCTGCCAGTACTGACCTGGTGTCCTCATATATTTCTCCACATAGCCCACGCATTTTGATGGGACGACAGACCAATTTTTGAGGTTGCCAGTCTCCATGCTCAATCTCCAGGCCAGGCACCTGGAGGCCGAACGGCCGCATAGCTTCGACTTGGACGACCCATTGGCTGCAGCCGTGCTGAGCAGGAGGAGGAACAGAAGAAACGGGAATATGGTCGCTGACTGCAACGTGAATGCCATGGTAGAAACTAGATTATATTTGACGCTTAGATTGGTTGCAAACGGTGTTATATAAGACCAAATCTCAGCCCGGAAAGATGTGGAAATTGTCTGGAGCGACTCACTGGCGACTCACAACGATGCAAATCTGTAATTTTCAGACGTTCCAAAAAACACGTTACATCGCATCACAATATTGTATGAAAAACAATAGCTACGTACATGACCAACGGCGTTTTGGGCAAATAAATCATCTTGATGGGGCCAAAGGGCAATCCTGTTGCACATGTTTGTTGAGTAATTAAGTGTTGTTTCATGTCTAGAGATAGGTGTTGGACATTTTATAATTATTTTCGCAGCGCCAAAGCCAAGCGTACTGTCGGCAAGGCAACTATCACATTTTTGTTGAATAATTAAGAGTGTGGAGATAGCTGTAACATCCCATCATCACATGTTTATGTCTCATAATTCATTTCAAACTGGACATGCCATTATCACGTGTTCTATTTTATAATTGATTTCGAAATGTAAGGATAAGTGAATTTTTTTTATATTTTTTATATAAAGATTTTTGTCAAAAATATGGATTAGGATAATTGATTATATATTTTATTTAAAATTTTGTCAAAAATATAAGGGATTTTTTTCGTGCTCTTAACATAAAAGATTAAGTTGAATAAAACGTTTACTTATATAAACTTAATTAAACATTCACAATAATCATTTAAATTAATTATATATAAAACAACTACTCAGCCTCATATTTATATTTTATATATTATATTAAAATATATGATAATGATGATGGTTGAAAAGTATTAAGAGAAGCATTCAAATATCACTAAAGTTTTGATAACTTGGAAGGTTAGGAAGGTAGGATTGTCACAAATATTTTGAAATTGGGATCTAATTTGTAACAAGCAGGGCATTCTAAGGGAAAGTAGTTTTCATCTTCAACCCTCTTGGTCTCACAAAGGTGACAAATTCTTTCTTTCCATGGTGTTTTGGAGATTTCCCGTGAGAGTAAGTTCTTATTTTAACAATATTGTCTCATATCGCACATACAAAACTTCGTCACTGAATTCTTAGGACTTACCCCGCAGTGCACAAACTACACGATTTACTAAGCATTGTGATAAAATACTTAATAAAACCATTTCTTGACACAGAAACAACACAGTGCTATACTTAAAATATAAATTCAGAAATACAACATAAATTGTCAACACACAAAATACTTGATATGTATTAAGACTTCGGCGTTGCGCACTAATATAGAATACAATAACTTGATGAGCTTATGCTCCAATGACTTCTAAAAGGTTTTGCAACTTAGCAAACACACAGTGCTTGTGCTCTCAAACTTCTTCGACTGCTCATAGTTGTTGTTGCTAACTATGAACTCTTATCTCTATTTTGTTTCTATCCTTTGTCTATCGACTTCCTACAGACTCGGACATATATAGATAAACACTGAGACTTCATCTAGAAGTAAAATTAACTCAACATTAAAAACAACCATAAATTCAATTGACTTCTATCTATTTATCTGGACTCAAGAAAGATTAAGATCAACTTCATTAAATAAGACCCCTGCTTGTTGGTTGGAAAAACTAAGACGCCTTCTTACTCTAATCAACCTATTATGATAGAACCTGCTATGATCAACCTGCTCTGATACTAGATCTTGAATCGACAACACGCAGACAAACTCTGCATAGTGCAGTTACAAATACTGCGTGTCACAAAACTTTGTGACTTAATTCTCAAGACTTACTACGCAGTGCACAGACTGCACTATTTACTGTGCGTTGTGATAAAACACTTAATGAAACAATTTATCGACATAGAAACAACCCAATGTTATACTTAGCATATAAATTCAAAAATAGAACAGAACTTGTCAACACAGACAATACTTGATATGTATTAAGACTTCAGCATTGTGCGCTAATACATAAGGCAATAACTTGACGAGCTTCTACTCCAACAACTTCTGAACAATTTTGCAACTTACAACACACACAAAGCTTGTGCATTCAGAATTCTTCGATTCCTCACAGTGGTTGTTGCTTCTAACTATGAACTCTTCTCTCTATTCTGTATCTATCCTCCGTTTTTCAACTTCCTACAAACTTGGACATATATAAAAACCGTTTTTCAACTTCCTACAAACTTGGACATATATAAAAAAACACTGAGACTTCATGTAGAAGTAAAATTAAATCAGCATTAAAAAAAAAAAAAACAATAAATTCGATTGAATTCTATCTACTTATCTAGACTCAAGAAAGATTAAGATCAGCATCATTAAATAAAACCCCTTCTTGCCGAATGACAAAACTAAGTTTGTGTAAACTTACGAATTTTATATTTGCAAACTGACCGACCGATTGACTGACTGAAAAATCGGTGAAAACATAAATCTCAACGACTTTTAATTACTATTTCCAGTATATTGATCTTCGCTTCTTTAAGATAAACAAATTTGAATATAAATTATTGAAATACTCTTATATAAATCGATGAAACTCCTTTCTTTTTTGGAAGGAGGAGACCCTACTACCTTTCTTTACCCCTATACTAACTTTCATTATCCATATACTAACTATGTCGGGCCCCATAAAAATGTAATCTATGTATTTGGTCTCGGACATTGACTTAGACTTGGTCAAACTTCACCCAAGGCATCATATAAACGAGTGAGCCCCGTTCGAAGAAGTTAGGCCCACGGTGATGTCGTCATCTGCGTAGCTAACTTCACCTCTTTTCTTTCACCCACTAACTTCCTTCTCCATCTCCTGTTCCAGCCGTTGCCCTTACCCTTCTTTCTTTAAGTGGGAAGGTGGCGGGGGAGAAGGGGAGGGAATAAGAATCAGTCCAGCCTGACCTGAATTCACTTACTGGGGAAGGGAACGAACCAGAGCTCACTCCCCTATACTTATGGTTTTCAATTTGCTACGCCTTAAAAGAAAAGTTATTTTAAAATATATTAGAAAATAGGTAAATTGTAATTTTTATAGATGTATATTATAAATAATAAATAAAAATTATAAACATAAATCCATACTGATTTATATATGTATGTTATAAATAAAAATAAAAATCATAAACACTATCTCATATTTGTTTTATTTGGAAGATTTTTAAAGTGTTAAAAATGATAATGTAAAGATTTAAACATAATGTGAGAATCAAATCTTCTTGTGGACATCCGTATAAGAAAGGATTTGTTATGTGTATTCATATGGTGAATGAGCACTACAATTTAGATTCATATCTCAAGCACATCACAATCATGCTTGACCATGGGAGTCATGTTTGTTGTATATCTCGTTAAAAAAGAAGAAATTGTCCTAGACCTTGATACCTTTGTTGAAAGGGGTAATTCTAACACTATAAAAGCCCTGAAGAGAGACTAGTTGCTTTATAGGGCTCTAGAAATGTGTAATTCTAATACAATAACATCGATGGATTATTATGTAGGCTAAGAGGTCTATAATTTGGAGATTCCTAGGGTCAATACAAATACAAAGCTAAAGGATATTTATCATCAAGACCATCAAGTATGTGGTCCTTATTGAGTACATTGATTGCTTGTTCTATTTTTGAAACCATGTGAAAAATGCATGACAAAGTGGACATTATAGCATACTCCATATCGCATAGATTTAAGGATAACATGAATTATGTTACCTTCTTCATATCTTACATAAGAACGTCACCCAAGCATACAAAATGTTTCTCCAAACATTAAGGTTGTAAATGATATATCTCATTTTTCTTGGGCTTGTGATAAGGCAAAGGGAAAGAGCTCTAAGGAGCATTCTCAAATATTTGACACTTTAAGTATCGTCACACCGATGTCAATGTTTCTAGAAAAAAGGAGTGTTATAGTTAAGGATAAATAAAATTGGGGATAAGGGAATTAATAAAGGAATACGAAATTGATGATGTAGGATATGGAATGACGAGGTCTATTTTCCTTAGGCTCATACATAAACTTAATCAAAGGCATCCAAGTTATCACTGATCTTAATGGAGTTTTTTTAATCCAAAACAAAATCATTAACATTATTTTGAGTGAAACAAAGAAAAAATATGCATTACCTTTAAGATGAGCTTGACATAACCTATACAAGATCAATAAATTGTTGACAGATTTACATTGAAGTATTAATTATGTGTTTTTTCCCCTAAGTGCCACGAACAACATACTAAGTGCTCGAGAGGACAATGAATGTTCACAAATAATAATAAAATATTAGATACCATTGTTATAATCATGTTAGATGATTTTAGAGAGATGGAAAATGTGAACATGAAGAAAGAGCGATTACCTCATTTCTTTGGGTTCAATCAATGTCTATTGTTTTTCCTTCAAAATTTTCATTGAACCACACATTTGTAGTGAATCTTGCTAATAAGTCTTCAATGCCATTGCAATTTACATCCATAACCTATGACTAATTATTATGGTTTTTTGCAAAGCCAAGAGATGAAACAAAAATAACAAAGAAAATGACATTATGATGAGTGTGGAATCTAAACACATTAAATATCATTCCACTTATCATATCAACAAGCATAAAAATGCACATAACACATGAATTCAAGTGGAAATGCCATGCATATCTATATCGTCCCAAACATTAGATCAAAATACATGAATGCAATACCAAATACATAATCTGAGAAATCTAAAAACTCTGTGTACATGTATCAATTCAATCCCATCTTAGCTTAGCTTCATTTTTTCCTCTGCTCTTGCCACTCCTTCCTTGTTATACTCCTAAAAGTGGACTTTCCGCAATCCCAAAAATCCCATTTAGATGAAAATCTCTAAATAAACTTAAACCATAACGCCTATGAAATCTATAATAATACAGGTTCTCATATAATATTTGATCACTACTCATAATTTAAGTTTTTTCTTATATATAAACAATAACTAATTTTACATATACATTAAAATCTTAAAAAATTTAATACATTTTGATTTTAGATGTTTAAAACTAAAATATTAATATCTTTTAATAAATCTTACTTCAAAAAATTTTAAAATTTTTTTATTTTCAATTAAAATATTAATATTTTTTTATAAATTGTAGGTTCTCATATAATATTTGATCACTACTCATAATTTAAGTTTTTTCTTATATATAAACAATAACTAATTTTACATATACATTAAAATCTTAAAAAATTTAATACATTTTGATTTTAGATGTTTAAAACTAAAATATTAATATCTTTTAATAAATCTTACTTCAAAAAATTTTAACAAATTTTTATTTTCAATTAAAATATTAATAAATTTTTATAAATTTTAGATTAAATATTTTAAACCAAACTTAAGTTAGTATTTTTTAATATCTTAACATTTTGTATATTAACTTTAGAGGTTTGCATGTATATATGTACGCATTACATGTATATGCCCAACTTAATATTAGTTATTGATATAATCTTTGAATCTTTAATACAACTAGGGTTAGTTAAAAAGGATTTAATATATAAGGAGCGTTAAAACATTTAGGATTAAATTTTTTAAATATATTGAGATTTAAGAAGTTCAAATGTTTTTGGTTAATGTATATCTATATATCTTAATTTAAGATATATATGAAAATTTTTATTTTCTTTAATATATATGTGTATGTGTGGGTGTAGTTCAAATGCTTGGGAGGGAAGCTATATATAGAGAGTATTTATATATATATTATAATTATAATTTTTTTTTAGTAGATTGAGAATTGATATTATTCTCCTTGATGGGGTGTCAACAGGGTCCATGCATCGATGGGAGAAGACGGCACCTACCACCTCTCCATAGACCACATGACCAATACATGCAACCTCCTCCCATTCATTTATCACCCCCACGATGCGAACTGAATGCCTTCATTGTTGCGAGCTCCTCACTAATTGCCCCAGCGTGCCTCCTCTGTTTTTTGTGTCCTCTCGATGGAGGAAGGATGTTGGTCATCAACTCTGCGCACGTCTGATCATCTCCTCCAAATTTATTTTTATGACAACACTCCTCGACAGCTCGTGCACCATTCCTTCTTTCCTGTCCATAGCATATGCTCTATGCCAATCTACCTGTTGTTCACTTTCATTTGTCCACTCTCATCTCTGCCTCACCCTCACTTATAGTTGACTATGCCTCGACTCTGCAGGAAGCCAAAGAGAGGACCTCTCTGGTTCCAAAACAAAGTGGCCATTTCCATCCAACACCCGCCTATCCCTACTCCGTCACCTAGATCCTCGCCCCCTTCCTCCGCCCAATCCTCCCCAGGTCAGAGTGGTCTCCCGCCTTTGTCTTCACCGTGGGCATGTCATGTGGAGTGGTTCGACCTCCACGACAATTCTCTGGGCTATGCTCCTGGCCCAATCCAAGATATGGCCTCATCTTCTCAGTCAACCTTGGTCCGCCCAACGAGCCCACCACCCTCCACCCCCTCACCACCATCCTCTATCCCTTGATCGCCACCCTCGGACCCTTTTCCATCTTTGGAGGAGTTCCCTGCTCAAATGGAAGCGCCTCATAGCCAGACCAATATTTGCTTGGATTGTGCTTCTTGTACAAGATTCAAATACTCGGTGTTGATACTACAGGATCTGGTCTTCGCGATCAAAAAGGACGTGGATGACCTCTGCTTTCAGCTACACGCAAATAAATTGAATCTCTTCTTGTGACCCAGCTCCGCTCACTGCATGCTCTAGAACTGACGATCGATGCCCCAACTACTTCAGAGGCGATTATTTCTCCATCTATCCAAATGGCAGCCAAGAATGAAGTAGACAAGCGCGAACGTCAAAGGCCTTGAGATTCGGCAGGCTCACAGGTGTCATCATGCATGTCTTACTCTATCAATTGTTAATGTTTTTTGGAAGATTCCTCTTAGACCATCGAAGTTTAGCATAGTCAGATTTTTTGTCTGTCAAGAGATAGTGTTTTTGTCTTATGGTTTTTAAGAATGGTCTAGTCGAATCGGTTTCCCCACGGGGCAATTCAGACAACAATGTTTAAATTTTCAACCTGCTTACAGAGACAAGAGCTTGGCTGAATTGGTTTCCCCTTGGGGCGATTCAACACAAGCAATTCCCTGCTATCATAGATGATACTGTAATTTTTCTCCATGAAAGGTAATATATAGATTCTTACTTATAAAAAGAAAAATTGATATTATTCTAATATAATTGATGTATGTGTATATATATATAATGTTAGAGTTTCACTTTAACATTCTTAATTAATGTAATAGATTGTTACTTAATGTATTGAGGGTCATGTTTATTAAATTATACTCCACAAGGTAGTAGAGTATGAAATATATAAATGTAAGTTACCTCATTAAAGAAGGTCTATTAATTAGTGGTTAAAGCTTCATTGATGAAACTCTGCTAGGTAGTTAGGATTTGTCCAATTAGAAGCTATATATAGTAGTAGAAGTTATGCAATATATTGTCAAGTGAATATTATTGTATTTGGAGCTTTGCTCATGTTGTAGGTTCCCCCCTCGACGAGGAAAGTGAACACTACATCCAATAATGAATATCAATAAAGGTTTGTTTACTGTTATTTTCCAATTCTAAGCCTATTATTTGTTTTCTTCAACTATATTTTTGTTTTTCTTGCTCTATTATTTTACTTTTCACGACTATAGTTTTGTTCAAGTCTTACTCTGTTATTTTACTTTATGCAACAATATTTTATCTATTTTGATCTAAATATTATTTTTCTACTAACAAGAGACACCACAAGTGGTATTGTAGCACTTTCTTGGCCAATATGCACTCTAATTTTAGCAAAAAAAATTCGGCTAGAGATGTGTTCCATCATCTTTAAATAACACAAAGATATATCTTTTAGTGGGAAAACATGTAGCTAAGAAAACATTCCAAACATGCAAGAGGCATCACCTGGTTGGACACCCTTGTAACCTATGTCAGTATGCCTTCAAGTAGTACCACATCAAACAACACCTATATATGGATTTTTCCTCCACATACCTTCAAGTATATAAAAATCCCCCTAGGAAAACATAAAATCATCCTTACATAATCATGTCAACTATATGGTTGCTATCGACAAATATTTTCAAAATGAGATCTAATTTGGGTATACACAGAGCACTCTAAGAGAAAGTTTTTTTCATCTTCAAACTTTTGAGTGTCACAAAGGTGATAGATTCTTTCATGCCATGGTGTTTTGGGAATTTTTCAACATCTAGTTTCACTATGTAGCTCATGAGAATTAGTTCTTATTTTAGCAATATTGGTTCTAAAGGTGACATATTATTTCATTCTATGGTGTTTTGGGAATTGTCCAGCATCCAGTTTCACTATGTAGGTCATGAGAATTAGTTCTTATTTTAGCAATATTTATTCTCTTCCTTACGCTAGTCAAAATAGAGAGATACTTTTAATCTTCAAAATTAGGGTTAACCACCTCCTTATAGTATCTTAATTTTATTTTAGCCTCTAATTCTTTATCTCGCCAAAGATTCTCCTTAAATTTAACTTTAATGATATTTTTAGTATCATTAGTATTCTGCAGAATAACTTCTTTCTCTATTCCCCAATAATTTAGCTA
>JASDQU010507771.1:0-12409 GCA_032191745.1 Picea mariana | reverse complement strand
TCGACAGGTAGCTCCATTCCAAATCAATGGATACGGTTGATTTCGACTCTCTAGCCCTCGGGAGTTTCAACTCTCAACTATTTGTTTTTCCCTGTATGACAATCTTTCAGAGTGGAAGATCTAATGACACATGTCCTCAAAAATTGGATGGTTCTGATGAACTCTGACTCTTCGGCCTTTGGGATTTCTCATGTCTCCACACACACAAATCTCCATAGTGAATTTCCTCGGAGTGACATATTTTCTGCCATGCGTCCTCTCCAAATCAATGACCCTAATTCTCTTCGTGAATTAGGCTCTTTCCAACCAAGACTAGATCAATGATCCTTTGACCTCCTCCTCGATCAATGATCGAGCTTTCCTTTAGAACTTTGACACTTTCATCCTCTGCTTTCCTCCAGAGTGCTCTGTACCTAGAGTTACAGATCTGGTGCCACACATCCACTTTCAGATCAACGACCAAGATTTACTTCGGTTGTTTCTCCTCCTCCTTGTCCACAAAATTATGAAGTTGTGGATCTTACACCACCTATCCTCCTTGATGATGGATTATCCCAAATCACTTCAGGACTTTGACACTTTGACAAGTCCACTTCTCCTATGCACACAGGGGTTAAGTCTCGTGCACTTACCTCCGGATCCAACAGTTGCTGGTCCTTCATGCTTAGATCCAATGGATGGGATCTGTTCCTCTACTCTGCACTTCCTTTATTTCGTTAGCCCCTGATCTAATGGTCCAGGCTCCTCCCCACAACCGATCTGATAGTTTTTATCGCTCCTCCTCCTGAGATTTTTACTTCTTCTGCCTTGGAAGATTTTTTCAGTGTTCAAAGGCTTTGACCTTTGACCTTTCTCCTGTGAGTCCACCTCTTGGATCCCATCTTCACTCTTGTAAGAATTATCTCTTCTGAGCTTTAGAACTTAGAATGAGTCCATCTCCCATACACTCCTTGTGTTATCTCTTCTGAGATTTTCAAATTAATCAGTCTCCTAAGGGTCTCAACCCTTCTCTTTCCTTTCAAAGGAAATCTTCGTGCCCTCCTGGAAACCTTTTGCTCAAAGCACACCTTGCTGAGCATTTTCTATAGAGTGTTCAACATCTCTATGAGTATCTTCCTCTGATACTCTTCTCCCTGAAATCAACAAAGAGTTCTCTCTATGCACACTTGCACTCGCTTGATGCTTTCCTAGCAGAGCCCTACATAATTCTCAGTGACTCTATCTCTCTCTGAAATCAACACAGAGTTCTTCCTGTGCACTCCTTGCACTTTTGTTGATGAAGGTTCAATGGTATCTCTCTTGAGCTTCTCTGAGGTTAACTTACCTATTTCAACACACTCCTTGCAGACAATGTGCACTACTTGCACTTGAAAACTCAAAGAAGAGAAAAAATTGAAACTTATTCAATACTTCACCAGTTTACACATTCAAACCAATCTGATTTAAGAAAACATTCAGATTTCATTTTATTTTCTAGCTCTTCTCTGATCTATAATAATTTTCAGGCACTAGCCCCTTTATCTCAGTCCCCAACCCATGCGACCATGGGTCATGACCAAGAGCTAGATCAATAAGTGCTTACTCGGGCCTTCGACCTTCAGTTTTAGAAGATTCCAAGCACCACACAACAATCTCTTGGAGTTTATATTACCGAACTCACGAAGTAGGGTGGATCAACCGTTCACATCTACTCAGCATCTGAAGGCTGACACTCACTATGGAACTTTAGGCATCTGAGTTTCAAAACTTCGAATCTTCGGGACTTCATAGGATTTCACATCCGCGCATCCCAAACTTTTAATCTATGAAAATTCGCAATCACCTTTGGTGACATCATTACGTCACATCACTGAGTGCTCTTCCAATTGCGGGGGCATGCAATGACGGTTTGGATTAACTCACCTTTCATCCCACAATTCTTTTGATGCTAACATGTAACCCCTCGGTGAAACCGTGGTTTGTATTGCGGGACCACCTTGGATATTTAAGTTCCGTGCAACTTGGGTCCCCGCAATGCCTTCTAGTCATTAATATCGATGTATCGTGATCAACGCCACTATGGGTCCTCCAACATTTAACTATGTTATGTAACCTCAGGTCCCACTAACCATGATCATACAAAGTGCCACGTGGCAGAATACTAGCGGCTGACTCATGGCCCAATTAGATGGGTGTCACAGGTCACGTTCCATATAGAATTTCAACCTTCCATGGGTTTGGAACCCACTTATACATGGCACACAACCCATGTGTCCACGTCAATCTAGGTGACATCACCATGCCACATCACTTCGGAGTTTCAGACTTTGGGAGTTTCAACTCCTCTACGCTCTCTTTTTCCTAGAGCACTTTCCTCTGGGTTAACTCCTCTGTACCTTCCCCATATCTGACAGTTGTAAGGGATTTCCCTTCCTTCTGAATAGATCCTACAATGCAGAACAAACTCTATTACTATGTGGATTTCCAAAGGAATTCACGGCTAACTACCTCACAACATTACTAGATCTTACGGTTGTGAAGGATTCTCCTTCTCCCGAACAGATCCTAAGGTCCACATTAATCTGCGGCCCAACACCACTTATGTCATGGTTTTATGATACTGCTATTCCTCTTAAGCTTCATAACATGGCCAAGGTAACTTCTTGGAACTCAGAAAGGTTATGAGGTTCGAAATTGGTCCTCCAGACACAATTTTCTCTTGAAACCTCGGGTCCAATAACCACTTATCTAGCCCATCCAAGTTCGACGTTAAAACCTTGGCTTTGAAATCGAATTTTGTCTACTTCGACAACAATTATTTCGAAACTTTTGCTTCATTTTCCACTAACATGGCCCATCCAGGATCAGTGTTGAAAACCTTGGCTCTGATACCAATTTGTAACATCCCTAACCACCAATAGGCTGGGCAATGTCACCACTCAGACACTTCACTTAGTTCTGATACCCAACTGTAGCATCCCCAGTCAACATAGAGACTGGGTAATGCTGCCACTACAGAATATACACATAGATAATATATGCATTTTAATCGAATTAAAACACTTAATCAAAATAATCAAAGAATTACTACTACCATACAGAATCAATGGAATTAACAATAGTTCATATACGCAACAGAATACATGATAACATTCAAGCATCACAGACGTACATAACATATAAATTAAGCACAGACTGATACTTATCTTTTCAATTCGAGTAACACCACCAACTACATGCATACCTTCCATGAACCTCCCATCCATAGACCACACTACTCATCACGCTCAACACTGGGTCACCCTCGAGCTGGGACTAATCTCCACCCAGGGCAAGGGAATCCTAGACTAGGCTAAGGTTACATGAAACTGCACAGTGCAACTGGAAGGATTCTCTCTAGGAGCCTTCTTACACCCACTACTCACGGACTCTCATTCCCCACATGCTTGTCCCACCCCAGGAGTATACACCTTCATTATCACACAGTCCATTAGATGCTTCACCTCCCTTTCCTTGGGCTTCAGCAATAGGCCGGACAGGAATTCTCAGAGCTCCGTAGCTGGTGCTGGACTCTCTCTAGGTGAAAACCACTTCCTAGGAAACTCTCTCACCTAGAGAGAGCTACTCGCAAGCCTGACAACCTACCTCTTGTACCACGGGCTTGACAACACACTTATTCTACTAGTTTCAACTCAATTCCCACAAGGTGAAGATAACAACAACAATAATAGCAATTCGGTTAACTCACGGTGACAGTAGCAACAATAATTTGGGTATGGACATCCAAAAACAACAAAATTCCATTCTAAGGCACAACACGGCTTAGACATTTACAGGGTGCTCAAACTTCACAGGATACATGGCTCAGTCCATGAGTTTTCCACTGGTTTCAGGGTTCTCAAACTTCATAGAATACGCGGATCAATCCATGCATTTGCCATTGGTTTTAGGGTCCTTGGACTTCACAGGAGACACAGCTCAGTACACAAGTTTGCCACTGGTTTTAGGGTGTGTGACAAGGAATCGACGCAGAGGTCGATCACAGAGCTAAATAGAATTCATGAAGGATGGGGAATGGCAAAGCAAATCAGGTGGAGGATGGAGGAATGACCCGCGAACCCCCAACACAGCTGACACTTCAGCTTTTAACTGCATGCTCCCAAGATGAGACCTGTCTTTTTGGAGCTACATGCACTCCATTTTTCATACGTTCCCTTTACAGGAACTTAGGACAACACTCAACATGTCCACCTTAGACTTCAGGAAATAATAATAAATTATTATCCCCTTTAGAGGTAAGCCCCCTAGCTTATCCCCTAGTCCCACACACTTAGCCTCCTCCCTTACCTAATGTTGTGGAAGCTTAGTCCCCCATCACTCTTTCTTTATGGTCGGTTTGCAGGCAGTGATGTTTATATTTTATTAATGCTCTGCATAATTACATATACAAAATCAGGCTCCTAGCCTTTAACACCCAGGCTCTTCGGCCTAATCACCAAATAAGTCTCCTAGATTATTATAACTCGGCTCACCAGCCTACAAAACATGTTTACAATACATAATATAACTGGGCTCATCCTCCTATTTTTGCTTCTATTATTTTGAAGAATACTTCTTTATCTCATGATAGTTATGTAGAAAAATATGCCATCGATGAAGATTTTAAAGAAGTATATGAGAAGCTAACCCTTGGTGCACAGGTAGAGAACTATTGTCTACAGGGAAAACTGCTCTACCATCTTGGAAAGACATGTATTCCTACAAGTGAATGAGTCCATGTAATACGAGAAGCTCACACTTCTCTTGTGTCTAGGAATTTTGGGGTAGGAAAAACTATGGCTCATTTGCAGAGGTTTTGTTACTGGCCTCAAATGAAAGAAATTGTAATTAAATATGTAAAGGGGTGTGTGATGTGTTCTACTTGTAATCCCACTAATAGAAAACTGGGTCTATACTCACCACTTCCTGTTCCATCCCATCCATGGGAAAGTATCTCCATGGATTTTGTAGGGGGTTTACCAATGACCAAAGGGGGTCATGACTATTTGTATGTTGTAGTGGATAGGTTCAACAATATGTGTATCTTGATGCCATGTAAAAAGTTGATACTGCTGAGTAGACTGCTAATATCTTCTTTCAGTATGTTTGGGTTCACTTTGGGTTACCCACATCCATCATCTCGGATCAAGATACTCGATTCCTTGGGGACTTTTGGGCTAGCTTGTGGAGAATGATGGACACCAAATTGAATAGGATCACTGCTTTCCATCCATAGACCGATGGATAGACAAAGGTGGTAAACCGAACATTGGTACTTTTTCTTCAAGGCTACTACATCAAGCATCCCAAGTTATGGGATGAACGAATACCCTATGTAGAACATGCTTACAACTGAGCTTTGCATTCATCCACTCAGAGTTCACCTTTTGAGACATGTTTTGGGTACCTACCCAAGGTTCCTTTGGAATTTATGTATGGGAGATATGCCGATGTGAATGAATAACGAACAGAGGACAGAGCCCACAAGTTCATCTAGAGGATCCAGTAGATACACTAGGTAGTCATGGAACAGTTGGAGAAAATTCAAGCACGGTATAAAGCTCGGCATGACAAGAATAGGGTTGATCATTAGTTCGAGGTTGGAGATTGGGTATGGCTTCACATCAACAAGGATATATTGAAGGGTGAAGGAAATAAACTAAATCCCATTTGTTATGGACCCTTCACTATCTTAGAGAATAGTGGTACCAATATTTTTCGTCTAGATATTCCACCTTATATGCAGATTTACTCGGTTGTGAACATTGAGAACTTGAAACTGTTTTAGCCTCCCATGATCATGGATCAATATGAGGAAGTTTGAATAACTTCAGTTGATGAGTTTGCACCTGAGTACTTGGATGAGTTACATGAATATATCATCCTGGACAGGAGGACGAGGACTTCACGCAGGGGTGATGTTGATTATCTTCGAGTAGGCTTAAAGGGAACACATCCAAGCAAGGCAAAGTGAATAGAGAAGGACAAAGTGATGGGACTCTTCCCTCAATTACCTGTTGATTGATGAAATCTTTTGGTGGTCCAAAAATATCTAAGTGGGAAGGCGTGATCCAAAAAGGATCCAGAGAAGGATAAGAACAACTTAGAACTGGTAGAGGCAACTCAGAACGCTCAGAATGGCTTCAATAGACAAAGAAAGGGCAAATATTCAAAGTTCCAAAAACTCAGTTAAAATTACATGATTGTGAAGAGCACATCGCAAGATTTCTAACGGTGCAAATGACTCGTCAAATGGAGTTACAGATTGAAATATATCCATGGTCAAAGTTTGGTCAACCTAGCCCAGT
This sequence comes from Picea mariana, assembly GCA_032191745.1. Taxonomy (NCBI): domain Eukaryota; kingdom Viridiplantae; phylum Streptophyta; class Pinopsida; order Pinales; family Pinaceae; genus Picea; species Picea mariana. The sequence continues at coordinate 6,083 of JASDQU010507771.1, read as the reverse complement.
CAATAGGGGATGAGTCAACATCCGTACTGCTGATGTCAAAATTCATACAACACACATGGAAGGAGAAGGAAGGTGAAAAGTGTCATGCTGACATCATCATGGTGATGTGGAAACACCAGAGGCTGCCACATGTCACCTAGTTTTGGCATTTTTGGGCTGATCAATGGACCAATAGGATCGTGCCATGTGGTAGTCCATACGATCCATATGATGATGTGGCATGACGATGTGGCAGAGGAAAACGTGTCCCGGTGGGAGGCCACCATGTGGTCCAATCAGAGGCTTCCATTTGGTAGGTGGGAAAATCCCAATGACAGTCCATGAGAAAATTATGAAAAATATATTAAGTTTGGTAGGTTTGCCAAATCTGGTCGACCATGCCAAAATTGACCACAATATGTAACCATTCGGATATGGATTAGCACCACCACTAAACATAGTGGGAAAAACCATATATTATATATATACATTGCAACAATACAAACCCAAAATGGGGAGGCCCGTGGGTTTGACCCCAGGACCTCCTCCCCTCTATGCGCCTTAATAATTCTGCCCAAACCAATAGGCCAATGACCTTGCTTTGTAACCAACACCGCGGAAAACATTTAAGTGTTGAATCCGCCCAACCAAGGGGTAGGTGTGTGTACAATACGACCACTTGGGCACAAAATTCTATGCAATCTAGTATTTAATGCATGTTGCAGAGGGGCAGAAAAATCGAGACAAATTTCTTCTTGGGCCTGGGAGTGCCAGAGTCAGATTGAGGCGTGGAGAAAGTCATTTTTGGGTACAAAAATTGAATGGTGTTGTCTATTTTCTAATCTCAGCATTATTTCTGCATCTTGATTTCAGAATGAAGTATACTTATGTATTTTTCCAAATTCTTTTTTTGAGTTAATGGAAGAGCCTACCCATTTGAGAGCAGGACATGGAGACATATTCCACTAGGGACAAAATCTGTTATCAAGTTTTTGTGTTCACATTTGATGCTTATGTCTTTTCATTTTTGAGTTTTTCCTTCTTTAATTGTGCACTTTAATTTATGATCATTTAATGTAATTCTTTATAATTCACTCGATGAAAAGATCCTGGATCAACACTTCACATTGTGATAAATGTCAAAGAATGGGGAAACCAACAAGAAGGAATAAGATGCCTTTACAACCTCAAGTATTATTGGAACCATTTGACAAGTGGGGCATAGACTTCGTAGGCCCAATTGATCTTCCATTAGGGAAAAATAAATACATATTGGTGTGCACAGACTACCTAACAAAATGAATTGAAGTAAGGGCCATGAAGCATGTCACATAATCAAATATAGTTGCATTCCTCCAAGGATGCCTATTCTCAAGGTTTTGTTATCCAAGAGAGATATTCATGGATCAAGGCCCTCAATGTACATCAAGGCTCATTGAAGAAATCATGAAGGAACATAGCATTCACCATAGGAAGTCAACATCCTACAATCCTCAAGAAAATGGGCAATCTAAGGTCAGAAACAGAGAGCTAGAAAACATGCTCACCAAAACAGTAAGCATGAAAAAGAAAGATTGTTCAAAGAAGCTCATAGAAGTAGCATGGGCATACAACATTACATGGAAAAATACTATAGGGATTACTCCTTTTGAATTAGTATATGCTAATAAAGTCATGCTCCCTACTGAATTTGAATATCATACATTGAGAACCATAGTTGAATTAGACATGAATTTTCAGTCAACACAAAGAGAAATATTGATCCAATTGAATTCCTTAGATAAGTACATGATGAAAGAACTCTTCAACACTGAAGTAGTACAGTAGAAAAGAAAGGACTAACATGACAAGAATATTAAGTACATGAAGTTCAAAGAAGGGGATTAACCTCTATTATATGACTCAATGTATAAGGATTTCAAAGAGAAGTTGATGACAAGCTGGCTAGGGCCCTACATCATTGAAAAGTGTTATGATAATGGTTCAGTGCAGATCAAAACCATTGATGAAGAAGGAATACCCCTACTAGTAAATGGATTCAGACTAAAGACTTACAATAATCCCCTAACAAAAGAAGAATTCACAACAATAGTGAAGACAAAAAATCTGGATGTGATTGATAGCATAAATTCTCTCAATCCATCCCAATAAAGAGATATGAAAAAAAAGGGAATACAAATCCTATATGAAAACCTTCCAAAGGCATCTAGGATAGATCTAAGGTTGAAAACCTCCAATAGAGCCAGTCTCAGATCTGAATAATAAATGAATATCCTCATCAGGAAAGCTTCTCAGAAGCTTGATGAGGCAGGGCATTGTTAAAAACCAGTGATGAAACTTCTTCCTTGAGAAAAAAAAATGAATAATATTTTGTTTTTGCAGGTTCCAAGAACTTCATTACACCAACCACCTGCACGTGAATAAAATCAGCAGTCAACAAAAAGACAAATCAATAAGGATAATAATCAATCTCAATTTTCCATGATTTTCATCACTCATACATAACATTTTCCATCATATCCATATGATCATCCATGTTTTTCATTTCTACCATACATACCACTTTCCATATCCAATGTGTTTCATTCTACCTTTTTATTTCAATAAAAAAAATCTACAAGGTTATTCTACAGGATCAACCTACAACATTCTACAAGATCAACATAACAAGACCATTTATACAAAGAATAGAAGGAAATGATAGTTAAAAAAAACATCAAAAATCCAATGATAAATATCGACACTATAACCAACTTCTGCAACCATGTTTTTCACTAGATACATCCTCGAGATAGAAAAAATAAACTTCTACAGGATACTCTATATCTTGTAGAAAATATTTAGCATGGCAAAAATAGATCTATAGGATGATTTGTATCCTATAACAAGATTGGATATCACAACATATCAATATATTATAGATAATATCTTGAGAAGGAAATCAAGAGAACCTACAAGCACCTTCACAAAGACAAACCACCTCCAGTCACCTGCAACAAGCAAATTAATGTGCATGCAAAGGTAAACAAAGGTAACATAATTGTCAATCCTATCCACATTTAATCAAACCTTATATATATGTGTGTGTGTGTGTGTTCTTATTTAAAATGTTTAAGCATTCATAAAGTCTATAAGGTGATGAAAATGAGGACGTTCACATCTTGTCAGTAGGGGGTGGCATAATTCGTGCCAAGATTCAAATTGGCATGTGGAGTAAATAATTTAAGTGGAGGTTCAATAGGTTGAGTTAAAATCAAAAATTAATGAATTATGAAAACATCAAGTCAACTTTTGTGATAAGATAGTAGTCCAATCCGATATTTGGGGGAATAACTCGGAGTTAGAAAAATCGAAGCATGCACCATTTTGAATTTGAAGAGAGAAGGAGTAATTCAGGTTGTGTGGAAGCAAAGGAAGATGAACTCATAGGGAAATAAGGAAAGTAAAACACCCTTCCAGAGAAGTCGAGGATGCTTGAAGCAATTAAATCACTACAAGTAGTTGTGAAACCCTAGGTAGAGGAAGAACCTTCAATCTCAAGTATTTGTTGCATTTGCTTTAGATGTTATATATTCTTGACTCATAGTCATTTGTTGGAAGATTTTATGGTTCTGGAACAACAATAAATTGCATACAATAGAAGCCCATTTTTTTCACAGTCAGGGCCTTGTAGAACTCTTTTAAATTTTTTTTTGGAACCAACCCTCCTTGGTTAAATTCTCCTCAGATTGTTAGAATGCCTATGTTCAATAGACCTCTGGTCAAATCCTTTCAACACCCAAGTTTTTTTCTTCCGAGTCTTTGAAAACGTATCCTTTAGAATTATGATTTCCACAGTTCATGTAGAAGGCCATTTATATAGACTTTGATTCTACAGGAATAACTATAGAAAAATTTACCAACTCAAAAATTGTCAGAGAAAATCCTCATTTTGCCTCTCTCCTTACTGAATTTTTATCAACTTTTTCCTAAAAACCAACTCAATTTGTCATCCTCTCTAAGGGACAATGCAACTTGAACATTCTGCAGGAAACTAGTAACCAGTCTCCAACTTTTCTCTCTTCTCAAAAACTCAACTCATTATCATTGAAAATAACCATGGGAATTGGATTAAAAAGGTGAGAACCAATAAATCCTTCTAGGGTTTATGACAACACTAAGATAGTAGAATTTTTTCAGAAATGTGATTGGATGGGCTACTTTGAAGGACATAAAGGGTTTTATGATGAGGTGTCCATGGATTTTGTTCTGTATTTTCAGGATATACACAACTAAGGGTATGTGAACACAATAAGGGGGCTAACAATTAGGATCAATTAAGCTTCCATCAACAATTTTTTTTGTCTACCCTTAGGCATCCCTTGGGATAAATAAGAGAGACAAGAATCCATCAATGCTAAGAAGGCATTCTTCCTCCCTAACGAGAAACTTGATGAGGATAAAAATGGCATAAAAATAGAAATTCTTCCTCACCCATGGCCAAAGGTAGTTTATAATATCGTCAAATATATCACATGTGAGGGAAGCATGAGTGTAGTATATGCTTACCATTTTATATTGTTGCATCAGCTGAGGAACCTTCCAAATCAGGATCCCCACCAAAACTTGAGTATCCCTTACTTTATTCTTCAATCACTAAAAGAGATGAGACTAAAATTACATGGAGTAAAACAATAATTTTTATCACATCATGGACTCATCAAGTTGACAGTTTCAGATGTTATTAGGAGTTTGAGGCATAAAATTCCATGGGAAAATTTCATAAATATGGACAAACAAGCATTTGAAGAAGTGCATAAAACAATGAGTGAGGAAGAAAAGAAAAATCGAGAAGAACGAGTTACTAGGCCTAAAAAATCAAGACAACAAAAACAAAATAAAAATAAGAAGTTGGATGAAAAAAACAAGGAAGTAGTTGATGCCTTTACTACTTTAGGAACCCCCACTACCATCCCCTTGAATATCACCAGTGTAGATGGGTACATCTTGTAAGAAGGAGGTCCAACAGAATCAAGAGTCAAAATAATGAAATCCTATTGTCAACTACTCCACTGACCATCACATCCAAAGTGGAAGAGGTCAAGGACTCTCCTAGTCCAGAACAACAAAAAAAACAAAAGGGAAGAATCCTCAAGAGGGGACTGTAATGAAAGAGGAAAAACAAATGGAAGGGACCTCTAAAACAAAAACTCTCATGGAAAAACTTATTTATGCAACCTTGTTGGAATTAGAGAAAGCTAAGGTTGATGCAATCAAGTGGAAAAGGGTGGAAACATATAATAAAGGAAAGTTAAAATAGGAGGTTGCTCAAGGGTTGGAGCAACAACTCTAATTTATGCAAGAAAAATTCCAAATTATGAGTATGAAAAAAGTGGAATACAACTGTTGGGCTCTAAAGATATCCTAAAAACAACCTCTATGCATCAACCAAAGGTAGGCACTGGCACAATCGTTTTACTTGTCGCCTACATAGGTTCTTACCTTCCGTTTTCAATACCCAGCCTCTGGAGATGCAACACCTGTAAAGGAACAACAATCGTAAAGGGAATGATAGATGTTCTATTCAAAGGAACAACACGACTTGCAAAAGGAACAACAATCATTACATTGGGCTGAACTAATGTTGAATTAATTGCATTGTAGTATTTTCCCAACTTATCTAATTTGTCAACCCAGGGGTCGTAAACTGACGAAGCACACACAAAGTATATGCAATATTGAAGTGAGACTAATCTAATCTAATGTTTAATCTATGACTAAAATTGAATCAATAATCTAACACATGAATGAAATAGAATCATTAATCTAACACACGACTGGAATTGAATTAATCTAGTTGCGTAAATGAAATTAATGTAGGAATGGGAAATTGCATAAATGAAATTAATCTAGAAATGGAGAACTACATGAAGGAAAATAGATACAACAAGTGAAGAGATAAATAACACAACAACATATGTGAGCTCACTCTAATGAAGCAATCTTATATTAAAATAACCAAATCAATCTTCATAACATAATAATGAAAGCATGAAAACCAAAACCATGAATCAAAGCTAAGAATCCCTTTCTCTTTTGAATCCTAATGACTACTCTAATTCTAA